>QRFJ01004729.1:49195-69637 GCA_006176705.1 Cocos nucifera | reverse complement strand
GATTGAACCTAACGTTCTTCTTTTACTATCATAAATAAGTTGTCCTGACTGAGCCAAAGGAGTTTGTGCTCAATCAGAGGCCTTCATATGGTCTGACTGGAGGTTGTCCAAGTCAGAAAAGGTTGTCTTATTTGTAAGACATTACCTGCCATTTTTGGTCACCTGCCATTTCTTGTTCTTTGACTTTGGTCAAAAGTCTACCTTTGACTGGTCAAACGTTGACCATTGACACTTTGACTTTTGACCACATGTCATGCACCTATTGGAGAGCTGGTGGGGGCCTGTCCCCCTGCCAGAACCTGGCAAGGAGGAGGGCGCACGCCACCCTAGGCGTGTGCCCAAGTTGGAGGCGCCTAGGAGTCCTTGTTGGACAAGGACTCCACCTCCCTTTTGGATTCCAATTAGAGTTCTACTAAGAATCCAAGTTTGACTGGTCTTAGGCACCCTCTAAGGAGGAATCCAGGGGACTCTATTCCACCAATCAGATTTAGATCTGATTTCACAAAGGGTTGTGATTGGTTGGGAAGAAGAGGAGTTGGATCACAAGCTTAGTCTATAAATAAGACCCTGCGCCCAACCCAAAAAAGAAAATAGAGATTTCCCACGCCCCAAGGCTGCCTCTCCCTCCTTCCTCCATGCCAAACTTCTCCTCCTTCTCCTCTCCACGTCCAAAAGAGTTTTGGATTTTGGTTGGTGCGATTCAGATCAAAAGAAAGGCGATCAAAAGCAAGAAGGCTGCGCTGCTGCAAAGGACGACTGCTGATCTTCAAAAGGAGTTTTGAAGATCCTCCAGATCAGATCCAGATCTGATTTTTGGAGGATGTGATAGAGAAGAAGAGGATCTCCAGATCCAACCCGAGTGGATACCGGTAGAGGCCAGGCGCTTGCGTGGCTAGATCCAGAACCTTCCGCTGCAATCAGGATCATCTACAGGGTAATAGGATTACCCAAATCAGGTAAATTAAATTTGATTTAATTTATCTTATTTTATTTTATTTATTAAAATAATAAGAATCAGATCTGAAACATATCAAGATCTGATTGAGATCAAGAGAAAAATTTTTGAAATATATCTCTTGATCTGATCAGATCTGAACGAACCTGGACCGGGAAATCAGGATTTCCCTTCAACTGGTATCAGAGCCATGGTTCTAAAATTGTTTAGATCTGATTTTAAATTTTATTTTAATTAGAAAATAAAGTGATTTTAGATGTCACATGAGATGTGATCAGATCTGAAATCAAAAAAATTAAAATTAAATGATTTGGATCTAAGATTACATGAAGATATGCATGACTAGTTCTAGAATAGAATAGTTCTATAGAATAGTTTTGCATGTCTTTGATTTAATCTGATTAAATCATATTTTAGATCTTCTTATTTACTATTTTTCTGATATTATAAGTGTTATAATAACATCTGATAAATAGCAAATAAAAATTATTTAATTTTAAATATCATATGAGATATGATTAGATGCATGTCTAGACTAGTTGTAGAATAGTTCTACATAATTGTCTAGATTAGAATTTATTTTGATTAGATCAATTTAAATCTAATTTTTTAGATTATTATGAGATAATTTAGATCTGAAAACATGCATGATTTGATACATGAGATGTATGCAAAATATGCCTTGATTAGATCTAAATTTGTATATGAGATATATGATATAGATCTATACTGTTTTGTAGTATTTACATGTTCCTGATTAAGGCGTTCCTCTTGGCCGTCCGGTCATAAGAACGAAGAAGGGTTTAAAGGCCCTCTCTTCCCATTCGATGGGGTGTTCTTATGATGTGTAGGGGTGCTGCGTGTTCGTCCTTAATCAGAAACCCAAAACTTACTTTCTGCAAAACCCTAGATCCTGAAACCCTAGGATTTATTGTGCATATTTTGTTTATGAACCCAACTTAATTAAGAATTAAGTTTATGGAATATTAATTAGGTCTAAAATTGAGAATTTCAGATCTAAGACATATTCATAATACTGGGTTCGGGCTTGGGTAGCTCAATTAGGTCTAAGCGGTTGATCAAACCGAATCAAGAGTTGGTTAGATGGGATCAACAATGCTTAAATTGACCAGCCTAATAGGATTAAGTCTGGGTCAAGATCGAGTCACGATCAAGCAAGACCTAATTAGGCTCAGAGGTTAGAGTCTGGATTGTAGGCTAACCCAATTGGTTCTGACTCAACAATTTGGTGTCTAAGGTAAGTTTGGCACAGACGACCGACTGGTTTTTAATTGGAAGCTACTCGACCTGAATGCGTTCTTGTGCGAGTTAATGGCATATTCCTTCCACCGGTCTCACTTACCTGGCCATATCTGTTGACACAGTTCTGATCTGAGGTGGTCAATAATCCGAGCTAACCCATGCCACTAGGTTAGTCATAATTGTTATGACTAAGCCAAGTCTAGTTTAATGAGACCTGAATCAATTCTCCCTAAGAAAAGATTAAGTCTGAGGTCTTCCACCATTGTAGATGTGCGGGCCCTTCCCGGGGTTGATTGTTCTCGGCTGGATACAGTGGCTCAGTTGCACCGGGAAGACGCAACCATGTCTATTAGGCATTGGATGCTATGGGCTGGAGGATGAGTTGGGCTCAATATTTCCGGATACGGTGAGAGACTCAATTAGGAACCCAGTCTATGCAAATGGTGGGTCTGACTTAACTAAGGAGTGGATCAATATTCGGATACGGTGAGATTCATGAATTAGAGACCAAGTTTGGGTGCACCATGATTAGAGAATCATTGAACAAGAGTTGTTCACTCATTGGCTAACCCATCACCAATAACTGTTAGGTGAGGTGATGAGTCAGTTGGTGAGACCGCACCACCCACTAGAAATCATTCAATCGTGGAGATTTTCGCATCTCTACAGAGGGAGTGTAGGGATCCGAGAAAATAGTGGGAGCTAATTTGTTTAAAAATAAAATCCCTAAATAAATTGGTCAAGTCAAAATTACAGTATCTAACTAGAATCTTTGACTCTCTACAGGAAAATGTCTGCGTCCAACCCATTGGCACGTATCCTGGACACACATAGACTGACTGGACCCAATTATAAAGATTGGCTCAGGAACTACAAAATTGTTTTGGGTTCAGAGAAGTTAACACATGTTTTGGACCAGGACCCTCCCACCTTACCAGCTCGTCCATCCACTGAACAGAGAGCGTCTCTGGAAAAATGGATTGACGAAGATAATAAGGCCAGATATTACATGTTGGGCTCGATGTCTGATGAGCTCCAGCGCCAACATGAAGATATCGGGACTGCTCGCCAAATGTTGGCTCACCTGCAGGAGATGTTTGGTGAACAGAGTCGCGCAGCCAAATATCAAGTCACGAAATGACTTTTTAAGGCTAAGATGCGTGATGGGCAGTCAGTCCAAGATCACTGTCTGACAATGATCAAGGACATGGAAGAGCTTGAGAAGCTCGGTGTGAAGTTGGACTTGGATCTGCAGAACGATATTATTCTGCAATCCTTGACTGATGCATATGGGCAATTCATCATGAATTACCACATGCATAAACTTCAAAATTCCTTGGCCGAGTTAATGAATATGCTGGTTACCGCTGAGCTTTCTATGAAAGGTTCTAAAGGCTCAGTTCTTGCTATGGAACGGACTTCTTCCAAAAGAAAGTCTTATGGAAAGAAAAAGAAGTCTGTGAAAAAGCAAAAGGTGGAAGGATCAAAGAAGAAGAAGGCAGAACCGAAGAAGAAGGTCGATGGTCAAAGGAAAGTGTTTCCATTGCAACAGCGACGGCCATTGGAAGCGGAACTGCCCTACTTACCTGGCCACCCTGAAGAACAAGAAGGAAGGTCCTTCTGGAGGTATGCTCGTTATTGAGTCTAACCTTACGGTTTCTTCTGCATCCAGTTGGGTGCTTGACTCTGGTTCTAGTGCTCATCTGTGCACTTCTATGCAGGGTCTTGAGGATAGCAGGAGGCTGAGGGATGGAGACATGATCCTACGCGTCGGTAATGGAGCAAGAGTTGCTGCAGTAGCCGTGGGAACATACCCTCTTCGATTACCATCTGGTTTAGACTTAGTTTTAAAAGACTGTTATTATGTGCCTGCAGCTAGCAGGAATTTGATTTCTGTTTCATGCTTAGCACAAGAAGGTTATGTGATCACCTTCTTTAAGGACCATTGTAACATTCTTTATGAAAGAAATAAAATTGCAAATGGTTTCCTTATTAATGGTCTTTATCAGCTACATATTGATGTACCTATTTTAACTATCGAGCAAAACGTGAATGCCAAACGACCTAGGGATAGTCCAAACGACAGATATCTATGGCACCTGAGATTAGGTCATATAGCAGAAGATAGGATTCAACAAATTGGAGAAAAATGGGCTATTGAGTCCATTGACTTTTGAGTCATATCCAACTTGTGAATCTTGTCTTCAAGGCAAAATGACTAAACTCCCTTTTGTTGGACATGGGGAGAGGGCCACAGATCTCCTTGCCCTAGTACATACTGATGTGTGCGGCCCATTTGATGTGCCGGCTAGAGGCAATTTTGTCTACTTCATTACCTTTACCGATGATCTGTCTAGGTATGGGTATGTGTATCTTATGAGACACAAGTCTGAAGCTTTTGAAAAGTTCAAAGAATTCAGACATGAAGTAGAAAAACAAACTGGAAAACCCATTAAGGTTCTTCGATCAGATCGAGGAGGTGAATACCTTAGCCGGGAATTCCTAGACTATCTTAAGGAAAATGGCATAGTCTCTCAATGGACTCCACCAGGAACACCTCAACTCAACGGGGTTTCAGAATGGAGAAATCGGACTCTATTGGATATGGTTCGATCCATGATGAGCTTCACAGACCTCCCTGATTTTCTTTGGGGACATTCATTGTTAACTTCAATCTATCTACTGAATAGGGTTCCCTCTAAAACCGTTCCTACCACACCGTATGAGATATGGCACGGTAAGAAACCAAGTCTGAGTCATCTCAGAATTTGGGGTTGTCCGGCTCATGTCAAAAGACAACAAGCGGACAAGTTAGAGTTTAGGTCCTTTAGAGCTCGATTCATAGGATATCCTAAAGAGTCATTAGGATACTATTTCTACATTCCAGAAGACCACAATGTGATTGTGAGTCGACATGCCATCTTTCTTGAAAAATAGTTTATTCAAGATAGCGGCATTGGAAAGCAGATTAAGCTTGATGAGAAAGTCTCACAAGCAGAACGAGCTAAGGACCAAGTGGAACCAAATCAGGTTGAGCCAATAAGAACACTACCTCCTCCACCTCGTAGATCGGAAAGAGTTTTCCGTCCCCCTGAAAGATACTTAGGTATTATTTCAGAGGATGTAGAGGAAATGTTCCTCATAGGTAATGGTGCTCATGGTGATGATCCCAAAACCTACAACGAGGCGATATCAGATATCGACTCCGAGAAATGGCTTGAGGCAATGAAGTCAGAAATTGACTCGATGCACTCAAACCAAGTCTGGACCTTGGTAGATCCACCAGAAGGTATAGTACCTATTGGGTGTAAATGGATCTTCAAGAGAAAGATTGGTGCAGATGGGAATGTGGAGACATTCAAGGCTAGACTGGTGGCAAAAGGTTATAGTCAACGCGAAGGCATTGACTATCAGGATACCTTTTCCCAGTAGCTATGCTAAAATCCATCCGCACATTGCTTGCCTGTTGCAGCCTATTTCGATTATGAAATATGGCAAATGGACGTGAAAACGGCATTCCTAAATGGATATCTTGAGGAAGATATCTATATGGAACAGCCGCTAGGTTTCACATCCAGTGATACTGATCACAAGGTTTGCAAGCTGCAAAGGTCCATATATGGACTTAAGCAAGCATCTCGGAGCTGGAACACTCGTTTCAATGATGTGATCAAAAAGTTTGGTTTCATCAAAAATGAAGAGGAACCATGTGTTTTCAAAAGGGTCAGTGGGAGCGCTGTTGTCTTCCTCGTATTGTACGTGGATGACATCCTCCTTATTGGGAATGATATTCCCATGTTGACATCAGTCAAGATGTGGTTGTCCAAGGAATTCTCCATGAAAGACCTAGGTGAAGCATCCTTTATTCTAGGAATTAAGGTCTATAGGGATAGACCGAATAGGATGCTAGGACTTTCACAGAAGATGTACATAGAGGAAGTACTAAAGAGGTTTAGTATGGAAAACTCTAAGAGGGGATTAATACCCTTCAGACATGGTATTCATCTTTCCAAGAAGATGTGCCCCAGCACACCTGAGGAAATAGAACGCATGAGCAAGATCCCTTATGCTTCTGCAATAGGGAGCCTCATGTATGCCATGCTATGTACACGACCTGATATAGCCCATGCTGTGAGTGTCACAAGCAGATATCAGTCAAATCCAGGTGAAGAACACTGGACTTCTGTGAAATGTATCCTTAAGTACTTGAGAAGAACTAAGGATATGATGTTGGTCTTTGGTAATGGAGAACTCCAAGTTCAGGGATACACAGACTCGGACTTCATGTCCGATATAGATGATCGAAAGTCGACATCTGGAAGTCTGTTTGTGTGCAATGGTGGAGCTGTCAGCTGGAAGAGTTCCAAGCAAACTGTGATAGCAGATTCCACCATGGAAGCAGAATATATAGCTGCATCAGAGGCTGCAAAGGAAGCATTCTGGTACAAGAAGTTTGCTGCAGAAATTGGAGTAATGCCATCAGATGCCATTCCTCTTTACTGCGACAACAATGGCGCCATAGCCCTTGCTAAGGAGCCGAGGTCTCACCAGAAATCCAAGCACATTGAGCGGCGATACCATCTCATCCGCGATTACCTTGAGAAAGGTTACGTTGAGGTCAAGAGAGTCAACTCCGCAGATAATGTGGCAGACCCACTTACAAAGCCGTTGGGCCAGCAGAAGATCGAAGCCCACCTTGAGAAGATGGGACTTAGACTTGTAGCCAATTGGCTTTAGGACAAGTGGGAGATTGTTAGATATATGTGCCCTAGAAGCCAGAATTGGCTGACATTGTAATACACTTCTAGGGGCAAAATTATAATTTTGACTATAATCAATAAAATGGGTTATTTTCTATCACATATGTGTATTTAGTGTCTGTGATACATCCTTTGAGTTAATGGTAATGATAATTCATATTTTCAAGAGTTGAAAATTTAAGACATGAATAATCATTATTAACTCATAAAATGCTCCCGACCATAGGATCATCACGAGGATGGTGATTGATCCGGAAGGTTGGTGTACAATCGCTTCTCTTTAGTAGATGAGTCTTGAGTCTACGGTGTGGAGACACCGGAGCGAGAGTACAGGTACTCGTTAGAGAACGAGGGCACTGAGCGTGACCACCTCGAGTAGTCATTAGGGAGTCTACCTTCTCGTCAATGACTGACTCGATGCTGCAGTAGTGTGTCTGGTTCTTTGACCTGAGATGCATCGGCAGTTCACCTTGAGGGTGTTATAGTTTGACTACACCATTACTCGGTCTCCTAGCCATATGGAACCCTGAGGTGTATGTTGGCTATAGCATGTTCATTGTAGGAACTGGATTGCATCAAGATGGGATCTATCTACCTCGGTGGTAGAGGAGCAGCCCTATGATGATCATGAGAATCAAGTCCAGAAGCCCATGGCCATGGCAGAGTGAAATAATAGAAAGAGTTTCTATTTAGATTTTCACATTGGACTCGAATCGAATGATTACATCATATGACAGAGACTAGGGTTTGACGAGTTCACCTTAACCCTAATCTGATCGGGGCTCAAGATAGAAGAACTTAATCACACAGGTAGCTGCACCAAGAGGTTCGCATTCAGCTCTGATGGGTTGCCACCATATACTGCTAGGTGTCACTGGTGGATTTTGGGAGCAATTAGAATGATTTAGATGATCGATCATTCTAGCTGTTCGAATCAGAAGAGTTCTGATCCATCGAAAGGAGTTTCGATGATGTCGATGATAGAGATCATGACATATCCCATTACCATACAGAACTGAACCTAACTGGGTCACACAAACAAGGGTTTGAATCTGGTGATCATCAATTGAACTGATCTAGTTCAATTGATCTGAATGAGATTCAATTAGGTTCAAGGAAATCGTGCTAGCACTCGATTGAACCTAACGTTCTTCTTTTACTATCATAAATAAGTTGTCCTGACTGAGCCAAAGGAGTTTGTGCTCAATCAGAGGCCTTCATATGGTCTGACTGGAGGTTGTCCAAGTCAGAAAAGGTTGTCTTATTTGTAAGACATTACCTGCCATTTTTGGTCACCTGCCATTTCTTGTTCTTTGACTTTGGTCAAAAGTCTACCTTTGACTGGTCAAACGTTGACCATTGACACTTTGACTTTTGACCACATGTCATGCACCTATTGGAGAGCTGGTGGGGGCCTGTCCCCCTGCCAGAACCTGGCAAGGAGGAGGGCGCACGCCACCCTAGGCGTGCGCCCAAGTTGGAGGCGCCTAGGAGTCCTTGTTGGACAAGGACTCCACCTCCCTTTTGGATTCCAATTCAGAGTTCTACTAAGAATCCAGTTTGACTGGTCTTAGGCGCCCTCTAAGGAGGAATCCAGGGGTCTCTATTCCAACCAATCAGATTTAGATCTGATTTCACAAAGGGTTGTGATTGGTTGAGAATAAGAGGAGTTGGATCACAAGAGGTCTATAAATAAGACCCTGCGCCCAACCCAAATAGAAGCAATTCAATAGAGATTTTCCACGCCCCAAGGCTGTCTCTCCCTTCTTCCTCCATGCCTAAACTTCTCCTCCTTCTCCTCTCCACGTCCAAAAGAGTTTTGGACTTTGGTTGGTGCGATTCAGATCAAGGAAAGGCGATCAAAAGCAAGAAGGCTGCGCTGCTGCAAAAGGACGACTGCAGATCTTCAAAAGAGTTTTGAAGATCCTCCAGATCAGATCCAGATCTGATTTTTGGAGATGTGATAGAGAAGAAGAGGATCTCCAGATCCAACCCGAGTGGATACCGGTAGAGGCCAGGCGCTTGCGTGGCTAGATCCAGAACCTTCCGCTGCAATCAGGATCATCTACAGGGTAATAGGATTACCCAAATCAGGTAAATTAAATTTGATTAATTTATCTTATTTTATTTTATTTATTAAAATAATAAGAATCAGATCTGAAATATATCAAGATCTGATTGGGATCAAGAGAAAAATTTTTGAAATATATCTCTTGATCTGATCAGATCTGGACGAACCTGGACCGGGAAATCAGGATTTTCCTTCAAGAATCTTTTTCTTCTGAATAATTTTAAAATTCAAGACCCAACAAAAATTTTTTTCCAGGTAGTCAATGGACATAAATCCAATATTATTTTTCTTGGATTCATAATCCAATCTAGTTGGTTTTGACCTAGGCTCACCAACTACAATCTTTATAATGATTATTTTTCGGGCTCACAATCAAGCTAGTTAGTTTTTCTCGGATCACCAACCAAAACCATACAAGATTATTTTTCTCTGGGCTAACAATCAATCTCGATTGGTTTTAACCTTGGCTCACCAATCAAACTACTAAAACATCCAACACTAGGCTTGGACCAACCTAAGTTTCTCATCCCAAGAAACTTAAAATAAAATATAAAAATACAAAGATTAAGTTTAGAAAAATAAAAACTCTTGGAAGCATCGAAAGAAGTTCAAATGATGATAGTTGAATGCTTGACTTCTTCTTGAATGCTTGAGTGATGATGAGGCTCCTTGATTCTTGACTTAATTGCTTCCTCACTTCAATTCACTCTTACTCTCACTTGCTTGAGGATGATTTGTAGTGGAAGGACTAAGGTTAACTTTGAAATCAACTCCTCTTCTCTTTTCAGCTCACTTCTTTGGCTTTCTTTAATGAATACTCAATGAAACTCTCAAAAAGCTTCTTTAATGCTCAAAATATTTTCTTATATATCTTAAAAATTTTTCATCATTTTTAATTCATTTTCAAAGTCTTCAAAAGTGATCTAGCCATTAGAAATAAGAAAATAGCCATTAAAAAATATTGAGACTAAAATAGTATAGTTCTGAAAAAACTAGCCGTTAAAGTGAACTTAGTTGACAAGTTTCTCTGAGTCGACTAAGTCTTAGTTTGCTCAATCTAACTTAGTCTACTAAATGGACAAAGCTTAAAAATCTGCCTTTCTACCTTGCTGCTATTCTTTGAGACTGAGTTGACTAACTTTCTAACTTAGTCGACTAAGTCCCCTAGGTCCTGAATTTTGATCTTTTTGTACTTTCTATCTTTTTTATTCTTTGAGACTGAGTCGACTAACTCCTGACTTAGTTGACTAAGTTCCGTGCCAAGCATGCCATAAAGTTTTTAGCAGCTTTTCTTCTCTAAATTCATTTATAGGCTAGACTTGATTTCTAAACTTGATTTAACTTTCATTAACCATCCTTTTAAGGTGTGCCAAGTCTAGTTTTTCTTCAATGACCTCTTGATTGATGGTACTCAATTTAATTGATGAAAATCACATAGAGCATTGTGAGCACTTAAAATTTAAACTACATATGATCAAAAATAATATTAGTAACATAATAAATTATACTCAAAACTCTTTGTCATCATCAAAATCAATCTTTAGATCAACAATCTCCTCCTTTTTGATAATGATAAAACTTTTGAGTATATGCAAAATAATATATAGTGAGTTTCTGAAGAATTATATATTTAAAAGATATGAAATCACTAAACAATAAAAACATACTTCATTCTAGTTAAGCTCAAGCATATACTAAATAATAACTTTTCCCCTTTTTGACAGCATCAAAAAGCTCATGAGAAGGATAAAAGACTAATCATCAAAATCAATAAGATATGAAAATTTATCATCAAAGTTTTCTTTGGAAAACTTATCTTTTGATTTAAAACATGTTTGAAGTACTTTTAATTTTAGAATTTAGCTTGAATTCAAATATCAAAGGCTCTTCTTCTTTTTTTTTTTAAAAAAATGAATATGACCTTTTTAATTAGATTTTCAAGTATATACTTTTAAGCTTTAAGAGGAATCAAATTTGTCAAAAGATTTGAATATGAAATCAAGCATAGTATATAATTTAATATTCAATCTTTTTTTTTAAAAAAAATTTTAGTCAATTAAGTTCGAAAAAGATATGTATTGGAGATATCAAGCAAAGTAAAATAAATAATATCAAAGCAAAAGATAGTCACATTTTCAAATTTACTGCTTTGAGTAAAAATTACTTCAATATAAATAATTCATAAAAATTTTGCAATGCACATCAAAAATTTAGTATCAAATTTAAATTTTTAAATGAGTTTTAAAATTAAGTTTAAAAATTTATATTTAAGAAGAAATATACTATAAATTTAATTTAACTTCAATCATTTGCCAAAAATGATCATGCAAATCAAGTTGAAAAGGTTGGCACATGAAAAGTTTAATATTATATTTATCAATCATTTTTAAAATTAGAAGAATGTATCAAAATCAATTTATTTGAAGTAAGAATATATTTTTAAATTTAATTTCACTCCAAATAATTATCAAAAAATAATATGGCAATCAGATTATGCATATCAAATTGAATAAATACGAGAAAGCTTAATTTAAGAAGATCATAAAGTAATTGATTGAGAACTTAAGTTTACATTTAATTTTTCTTGACTTAAATTAATTAAAATTTTTAATCTAATCAAATTAAAAAATATCTCTCCTCCTATTTTTCATATTTATAGCTATATTAATTTACTTTTCAACTTTCTCTTCCTCTTTATTTCAAAAAGAGCATATTTTAAACTTTCAATTGTTCTTACTCCCTCTTTTTCTTTCAAATTGTATCTCTTTAATTAATTACACATTTATCTTTAATTAGTGCCAATTGAGTAACTAATTCATCTCAAATGAATTCTTCTCCTTACTTTTGCAAACAAAATCATTTTAAAATTCAAAAGCATAAGCATCAATTAAGTAAACTAAGCATTAATTAATATAAATATCAATTAAACAAAGTATTCACTCATGCAGATACTAAATTTTTTAAAAACATTATGTTTCACTAACTTCAAAAGATGTTTACAATGATAACAAACATCTAAAAATCCAAAAATATGCCATAGAAATGTACTTCTCAATTTTAATTAATAAAAACTTTAGGCTTCAAAGATTTGAATAATATAGTCTTGAAAATATTTCTCTTCACTTTGATATTAAAGTAAATCATTCAAAAATGTATCACAAGAATTTATCTCAAACATTATAGTAGCAAGAATATAGCCATGAAAATTCATATTTGAGATAAAGTAACTATTCTTTTACCAAAAGATAAATCAATAAAATATAAGGCATATTATAAATTATCTAATTCCAAACGAATAAAACTAAAGTTTTCTTTAAATATTTGGGTTTAAAAGCAAATGATAACTTTTTAAAAATATTTTGCATGATATCAACTTCAAAAGATTTAAGAAGAGCATTTTTCAAATTTATTTTTGGATATATCATTCAAAGCAAATCATAAAGAGATTTGTATAATTTTTCAAAAAATATCTCTTTCTCTTCTTAAGTAGTGTCAATCAATTTGAAGCATAAATATATCAATCTTAAAATTTATCTCAATATATAATATCAAAAATATATTCATGTAGACCAAATTATACGTAAGGATATGTTCATTTTTTTATCAAAGATAAAGCAATAGAATACAAGATGATAATGCTCTATTTGATATCAATTATTGAAGTCTTTGATCAAAAAAGATGATTCAATCTAAATTCAGATTAAATTATCTTGATAAGTTAATTTGAATTGATATCAACAAATCATGCAAAATAAATCATAGAGAGATATTCTATTTAAACTTAGATCATCCTTTTCTTAAGAAATTTAATTTAATCAAGTTTAGAAAAGATATAAAATTCTTAATTTTATCTCAAATGATATCATATAAGTTATGCAAAACTATATTTGAGATAAAATATTTTTTCTGTTGCCAAAAAAAAAAAAATTTAAGGCAAGAATAGACTGTTTGATACCAATTATAAGAATTTTGATATTGATTGTTTTAAGAATCAGTTCAAACATCAAACTTCTTGATATCAAACATGAAAAATAATTCAATTTTGGATACCTAATATTTTGAAGAGAAAATGTGATATCTTTGAAAGATCTTCTCCAACTTGATATCCATTGAGTTGAAATAAATCAAGATTTTCTTAAGAGATTTGATACCACTTTAAGATTGAAGAAAAACTAATTTTCAAATTCATTACTTGAAAATAATATGAATAAAATATGAAGTCATATTTCAAATTTAATTTGATAAAAAGTATGAAAAGCATTCTTCAAGTTGGAGGACAAAATCGATTGAAGTTAAAGTGAGAGGAATTTAGATATTGGCTCCAGATCTAACTATGGAATTTCAAATCCTTAGGTATTTACCTAAAATGCAATGTAACTTAATACGTCAAGCATTTTGAATTTTATAATTGATGTCTTATCTTTAAGTACTTATTTCATGCTAATTTTTATTAAAATTTTAATAATTTAGTATTTTTTGGGAAAATGTCAAACTTAGTTTTACTGGTATGTTCAGTAATTCAAAAATATTCATATCTAATTAAGCATCTTTTAATTTAAATTTATGAATTATAGAATTGATAGGGAAAAGTTATTATATCATATTGAATTTTAAGATAATTTCAATTCATATTATAACATGATACTTAGAGAAGTGCATATTGACCTCTTAAAATCAAAGTATTCAAATCATCAAAAAGATCAAAAGAGTATGACATGTAATTAAAAAATATTTTTATTTAAATTTAGATTTTTCTTGTTATAAGAAATATCATTTAATTAAGTTTAAAAAAAGTATGAAATTCTTTGAATTTGACTCAAATGGTATCACTCGAAGAGTATGTCAATATGAAATAGATTTAAGACATTATATTCAATTCTTTTGCCAAGAATAATGCAATAAAATGTAAGGCAAGAATGATACCATTGATACCAATTAAACTAAAATTTAGACTAAATTAGAATTTTCTTGATACTTCAATATCACTTAAAGATCAATTTACAAATTTAGCTTGATACCAATCATTTTAGTTTTGAAATGATAAAGATGAATTAATTCAAATCAACTAGTTTTAAGAATTTTGAATGATGAATTAATTTGAATTGATATCAACAAAACAATCAGGGCAAATCATATAAAAAATTTCAGTTATTTTTCAAAATGATCATCTCACCTTTTCTTAAGAAATATCAAGCAATTAGATTCAGAAAAGATATATATTTTTAAATTTATCTCAAATAATATTATATCAAAAGATGTAGCTGTGCAAAATCAGATTTGAAATAAAGACATTCTTTTCTTTTTACCAAAAGATAAATCAATCAAATACATGGCAAATAGTAAGTTGTGTTATACCAATTACTTAAAATTAAAGTTCATTTTAAATATTTAGCTTTAAAGATAAATGACAATAGTCTTAAAATATTTTGTTTGATATCAACTTTAAAAGATTTAAGAAGAGCATTTTTCTAATTCAATTTTTAAAATCAATCAATTGGAATAAAATAAGAATGTTCATCAATAAATTTTCTTTTAAGATCAAAGAGTCAATCAAATCAATGATCAAGAAAGATATTCAAGTAAATATAGGAGATTAAAAATTAATCAATTAAGGGGTATGAAAATCAAACAAATCAAGTATGATCAAATCAAGGAGAATCTAGATAATAGTTCTACGGGATTTGGTTCAACTTAGAAAATTTCAAATCCTTAAGATAAAATTAAGATGCAATACAACTTAACACTTTAAGCATTTGGTATTTTATGATTGAATGTTTAATCTTCAAGTATTTAGGTCATAAAAGTTTTTTGGAGAATTTTGATAATTAATTATCTTATGAGGAAATATCAAAATTTATTTAATTTATAAGTTTAGTCATATACAATCAAGCTCATAGCAATTTAGATTTCTTAAATAATTAAAAATTAATATAGCATGATACAAAGGATTGAACTAGCATGCTAAATTTAGAATAAAATAAAGATTTTAAAATAAATAATCAACATGATATACTATTTTTAAGCAATATATTGAAATATTCAAGTCATAGAGTTTGATCATTATAAACAACGATGAATCATCAAAATCAATCAAACATACTCAATAATTATATTAATTAATAATTAAAATATATTTAATAAATAATGATGGCATGATGTGAGAAAAGTTTAGATTTTACCAAATAGCATCATCCATCCATTTTCATTTCCAAGGCATCCATAATTTTTTTTTTTTTTAGTTTCATTGGATCCTTGGTGTACCTATAAAATTACTTCATAATTTTTGGTACACAAGTCATCTTGGGTCCATAAGAGTTAGTGCTCAAGGTTCAATTTGCCTAACCAAAGTATGATCAATTCTTTTAAAATTACATTCTAAAATTTTATGGCCTACTTTGTTATATTTAAAATATATAATTAAATTATTTTCAAATGAAGCTTTGCTAAACATATTTTTGAGAAATTTTTATTTTCTTAAAGAATTATAACTAATTGCTACTTCATCATAAATGGCCTTTTGATTATTTAAAATTGCTTGAAGCTTTTAAGATCTAATTATAAATTTTTCAAGCATAGGCTTCAAGTTTCCAATCTCTTTTCTTAAATTGGTATTTTCTTCCAAAAGAGATTTTTTTCTTTTGACAAGTTTTCTTTTTTTTCAATATGAAATTTTTATCTTTCTAATTTCATTTTTAGCTTAATATTTTCTTCAACTAAAGATTTTTTAAATTTAAGAAGTACTTTCTTTTCTTTAGGCAAAGCATTATTTTCTTTCAAAATATCTTCCTTTTCTAGCAAGACCTTACTCTTTTCATTAGCTAAGAGAAGATTTGACTTTTTAAATTTTTTAATTTTTAGCCTTAATTTTTTAAATTCATCCATTAATTTATTAAAGGCTTTATATAATTCATCAAGTGTAAAGTGGAAAGAATTTTTTGAATTTACCTCATCTTTATTGGTCATGAGGCAAAGATTTGTAGCACTTTCTTTCTCCTTTTCATTTCTCATTTCTTTGCTTTGCTCCCTCTTGATTAATACTTTTTTTTCTTTTATTTCCTCTTCTTCTTCTTTTCATCCTCATGAGCCATGAGGCATAGGTTGGGGTGAGCTTCCTTAATTTCTTGGGAGCTTGGTTCTTCTTCTTTATTTGCTCTTCCATAAATCATTTTCATTTTCTTCCATATTTGATTCGCAAAAATACATGAAGAAATTTTATTAAACTAATTAATATCTAAGGAGCAATAAAGTATATTCATTGCCTTAGCATTTATTTGAATCACTTCTTTATCATTAATCAATGTATCGGGTATGTGTAGGTCATTATGTTAGATATGTGTGCACTAGAAGCCAGAATTGGCTGACATTGTAATACACTTCTAAGGATAAAATTATAATTTTGACTATAAATAATAAAATGGATTATTTTCTATCATAAATATGTATTTAGTATCTATGATACATCCCTTGAGTTAATGGTAATGATAATTCATATTTTCAAGAGTTGAAAATTTAAGATATGAATTTTTATTTATTAACTCATAAAATGCTCCTGACCGTAGGATCATCATGACGATGGTGATCGATCCAGAAGGTTGGTGTACAATCGCTTCTTTATAGTAGATGAGTCTTGAGTCTACGGTGTAGAGACACCGGAGCGAGAGTATAGGTACTCGTTAGAGAACGAGGGCACTGAGCGTGACCACCTCGAGTAGTCATTAAGGAAGTCTACCTTCTCGTCGATGACTGACTCGATGCTGCAGTGGTGTGTCTGGTTCTTTGACCTGAGGTGCATCGATAGTTCACCTTGAGGGTGTTATAGTTTGACTACACCATGACTCGATCTCCTAGCCATTTGGAATCCTGAGGTGTATGTTGGCTATAGCATGTTCATTGTAGGAATTGGATTGCATCAAGATGGAATCTATCTACCTCGGTGGATGAGGAGCAGCCCTATGATGATCATGAGAATCAAGTCCATAAGCCCATGGCCATGGCAGAGAGTGAAATAATAGAAAGAGTTTCTATTTAAGATTTTCACATCGGACTTGAATCGAATGATTAAATCATATGATAGAAATTAGGGTTTGACGAGTTCACCTTAACCCTAATCTGATCGGGGCTCAAGATAGAAGAACTTAATCACACAAGTAGCTGCACCAAGAGGTTCATTTTCAGCTTTGATGGGTTGCCACCATATACTGCTAGGTGTCACTGGTGGATTTTGGGAGCAATTAGAATGATTTAGATGATCGATCATTCTAGCTGTTTGAATCAGAAGAGTTCTGATCCATCGAAAGGAGTTTCGATGATGTCGATGATAGAGATCATGACATATCCCATTACCATACAGAACTGAACCTAACTGGGATCACACAAATAAGGGTTTGAATCTGGATGATCATCAATTGAACTAACCTAGTTCAATTGATTTGAATTAGATTCAATTAGGTTCAAGAAAATCGTGCTAGCACCCGATTGAACCTAACGTTCTTCTTTTACTATCATTAAAAGTTGTCCTTGACTGAGCCAAATGAGTTTGTGCTCACTCAGGTACCTTTACATATGGTCTGACTGGAGCTTGTCCAAGTCAGAAAAGGGTTGTCTTAATTTATGAGATAAATTTGAGATAATACCTACCATTTTTTGTCACCTGCCTAATTCTTATCCTTTGACTTTGGTCAAACGTTGACCTTTGACCTTTGGACATCTGCCCATGTGTCATGCACTTTTTGAAGAGCAGATAGGGGCTTGTCTCGTTACTAGAACTTAAAATGGAGGGGGTGCATGCCTAGGATGGCATGCACCCATGGTTAGGGATGCCTGGAGTCCCATACGGATGGGACTCTAGATTGCTTCTTGGATTCAACTTAGGTGACCCTTACCTATAGACTTTGACCAGTCTTAGGCGCCATCTAAGGATGAATTTATGGGGCTCTCATCTGATTGGATAAGGTGATATCATCCCATCAATCAAATTTAGATCTGATTGCACGAAGCAACGCAATTGGTCAGGATGATGTGGCACTATTTGGCGCAGCCGGGTCTATAAATAAACCTTATCTACGCCCAACTTTTATAGAGTTCCTCTTAGCTCACACCCTAAGGCTGCCCCTCTCCCTCCTCCATGCCATAGTCTAATCCTCTCTCTCCTCTCCATGCCCAAGGAAAGTTGGGCTCCAGTTTGGTGTGATTCAGGCAAAAAAAAGCTGACAAGAAAGGAAGAAGGCTGCACTGCTGCAAGAGGACGACTGCTGATCTTCAAAAGAGTTTTGAAGATCCTCCAAATCAGATCCAGATCTGATTTTTGGAGAGATGATAAAGAAGGAGAAGATCTCTAGATCCAGTCTGAGTGGATACTGGTAGAGTCCAGGCACTTGCGTGGCCAGATCCAGAACCTCAGGCAATCAATAGGATCATCAAAGGATAATCGGATTACCCACATCAAGGTATAAATTAAATTTAAATTTAATTTTTTTATTTTTTTATTAGATCTAATAAAATTAGATCTAAAATATCTCAAGATCTGATATGGATCAAGAGAGAAAATTTTTGAAATATATCTCTTGATTCGATCAGATCTGAACGAACCTGATCCGAAAAATCAGGATTTTTCCTTCAACTGGTATCAGAGCCAAGGTTCTCTAAATTATTTAGATCTAATTTTTAATTTATTTTAATTAAAAATTAGATGATTTTAGATGTCACATGAGATGTGATTAGATCTAAAATTAAAAAAATTAAAATTAAATAATTTGGATCTAAGATTTAAATATGCATGACTAGTTCTAAAATAGAATAGTTCTATAGAATAGTCTTGCATGTTTCATGATTTAATTTGATTAAATCATATTTTAGATCTATTTATTTACTATTTTTTGATATTATAAATATTATAATAACATCTAAAAAATAGAAAATAAAATTATTTAATTTTTAAATATCATATGAGATATGATTGATGCATGTCTAGACTAGTTGTAGAATAGTTCTACATAATTGTCTAGATTAGAATTTATTTTGATTAGATCAATTTAAATCTAATTTTTTAGATTATTATGAGATAATTTAGATCTAAAAAACATGCATGATTGATACATGAGATGTATGCAAAATATGCCATTGATTAGATCTAATTTTATATATGAGATATATGATATAGATCTAACTAGTTTTGTAGTATTTATATGTTCCTGATTAAGGCATTCTCCTTGGCCGTCCGGTCATAAGAACGAAGAAGGGTTTAAAGGCCCTCTCCTTCCATTCGATGGGGTGTTCTTATGATGTGTAGGGGTGCTGCGCATGTTCGTCCTTAATCAGAAATCCAAAAACTTACTTTCTGCAAAACCCTAGATCCTGAAACCCTAGGATTTTATTGTGCATATTTTATTTATGAACCCTACTTAATTAAGAATTAAGATTATGAAATATTAATTAGGTCTAAAATTGAGAATTTTAGATCTAAGACATATTCATAATACTGGGTTCGGGCTTGGGTAGCTCAATTAGGTCTAAGCGGTTGATCAAACCGAATCAAGAGTTGGTTAGATGGGATCAACAATGCTTAAATTGACCAGCCTAATAGGATTAAGTCTGGGTCAAGATCGAGTCAGTGAGTGACGATCAAGCAAGACCTAATTAGGCTCAGAGGTTAGAGTCTGGATTGTAGGCTAACCCAATTGGTTCTGGCTCAACAATTTGGTGTCTAAGGTAAGTTTGGCAGATACGACCGACTGGATTTTTAATTGGAAGCTACTCGACTCGAATGCATTCTTGTCGAGTTAATGGCATATTCCCTTCCACCGGTCTCACTTACCTGGCCATATCTGTTGACTCAGTTCTGATCTGAGGTGGTCAATAATCCGAGCTAACCCATGCCACTAGGTTAGTCATAATTGTTATGACTATGTCAAGTCTAGTTTAATGAGACCTGAATCAAATTCTCCCTAAGAAAAGATTAAGTCTGAGGTCTTCCACCATTGTAGATGTGCGGGCCCTTTCGGGGTTGATTGTTCTCGGACTGGATACAGTGGCTCAGTTGCACCAGAAGATGCAACCATGTCTATTAGGCATTGGATGCTATGGGCTGGAGGATGGATTGGGCTCAATATTCTGGATACGGTGAGAGACTCAATTAGGAATCCAATCTATGCAAATGGTGGGTCTGACTTAACTAAGGAGTGGATCAATATTCTGGATACGGTGAGATTCATGAATTAGAGACCAAGTTTGGGTGCACCATGATTAGAGAATCATTGAACAAGAGTTGTTCACTCATTGGCTAACCCATCACCAATAACTGTTAGGTGAGGTGATGAGTCAGTTGGTGAGACCGCACCACCCACTAGAAATCATTAATCATGGAGATTTTTGCATCTCTACAGAGGGAGTGTAGG
>QRFJ01004729.1:0-48195 GCA_006176705.1 Cocos nucifera | reverse complement strand
GAGATCCTCTTCTTCTCTATCACGCCTCCAAAAATCAGATCTGGATCTGATCTGGAGGATCTTCAAAACTCCTTTTGAAGATCAGCAGTCGTCCTTTGCAGCAGTGCAGCCTTCTTCTTTTGATCGCCTTTCTTTTGATCTGGAACGCACCAACCTAAGTCCAAAACTCTTTTGGACGTGGAGAGGAGAAGGAGGAGAAGTTTAGGCATGGAGGAAGAGGGGAGAGGCAGCCTTGGGGCGTGGGAAATCTCTATTCTAATTGCATTGAATCTGAGTTGGGCGCAGGGTCTTATTTATAGACTAAGCGTGATCCAACTCCTCTTCCTCTCAACCAATCACAACCCTTTGTGAAATCAGATCTAAATCTGATTGGTTGGAATAGAGACCCCTGGATTCCTCCTTAGAGGGCGCCTAAGACCAGTCAAACTGGATTCTTAGTAGAACTCTGATTGGAATCCAAAAGGGAGGTGGAGTCCTTGTCCAACAAGGACTCCAAGGCGCCTCCAACTTGGGCGCACGCCTAGGGTGGCGTGCGCCCTCCTCCTTGCCAGGTTCTGGCAGGGGGACAGGCCCCCACCAGTTCTCCAATAGGTGCGTGACACGTGGACAAAAGTCAAAGTGTCTATGGTCAACATTTGACCAGTCAAAGGTCAACTTTTGACCAAAGTCAAAGGACCAAAAATGGCAGGTGACCAAAAATGGCAGGTCATGTCTTATAAAATAAGACAACCTTCTCTAACTTGGACAACCTCCAGTTAGACCATATGAAGGCCTCTGATTGAGCACAAACTCCTTTGGCTCAGTCAGGACAACTTATTTGTGATAGTAAAAGAAGAACGTTAGGTTCAATCGAGTGCTAGCACGATTTCCTTGAACCTAATTGAATCTCATTCAGATCAATTGAACTAGATCAGTTCAATTGATGATCACCAGATTCAAACCCTTGTTTGTGTGACCCAGTTAGGTTCAGTTCTGTATGGTAATGGGATATGTCATGATCTCTATCATAGACATCATCGAAACTCCTTTCGATGGATCAGAACTCTTCTGATTCGAACAGCTAGAATGATCGATCATCTAAATCATTCTAATTGCTCCCAAAATCCACCAGTGACACCTAGCAGTATATGGTGGCAACCCATCAGAGCTGAATGCGAACCTCTTGGTGCAGCTACCTGTGTGATTAAGTTCTTCTATCTTGAGCCCCGATCAGATTAGGGTTAAGGTAAACTCGTCAAACCCTAGTCTCTGTCATATGATATAATCATTCGATTCGAGTCCAATGTGAAAATCTAAATAGAAACTCTTTCTATTATTTCACTCTGCCATGGCCATGGGCTTCAGGACTTGATTCTCATGATTATCATAGGGCTGCTCCTCTACCACCGAGGTAGATAGATCCCATCTTGATGCAATCCAGTTCCTACAATGAACATGCTATAGCCAACATACACCTCAGGGTTCCATATGGCTAGGAGACCGAGTAATGGTGTAGTCAAACTATAACACCCTCAAGGTGAACTGCCGATGCATCTCAGGTCAAAGAACCAGACACACTACTGCAGCATCGAGTCAGTCATTGACGAGAAGGTAGACTTCCCTAATGACTACTCGAGGTGGTCACGCTCAGTGCCCTCGTTCTCTAACGAGTACCTGTACTCTCGCTCCGGTGTCTCCACACCGTAGACTCAAGACTCATCTACTAAAGAGAAGCGATCGTACACCAACCTTCCGGATCAATCACCATCCTCGTGATGATCCTATGGTCGGGAGCTGTTTATGAGTTAATAATGATTATTCATGTCTTAAATTTTCAACTCTTGAAAATATGAATTATCATTACCATTAACTCAAAGGATGTATCACAGACACTAAATACACATAGGTGTGATAGAAAATAACCCATTTTATTGATTATAGTCAAAATTATAATTTTGCCCCTAGAAGTGTATTACAAGTGTCAGCCAATTCTGGCTTCTAGGGCACATATATCTAACAATCTCCCACTTGTCCTAAAGCCAATTGGCTACAAGTCTAAGTCCCATCTTCTCAAGGTGGGCTTCGATCTTCTGCTGGCCCAACGGCTTTGTAAGTGGGTCTGCCACATTATCTGCGGAGTTGACTCTCTTGACCTCAACGTAACCTTTCTCAAGGTAATCGCGGATGAGATGATATCGCCGCTCAATGTGCTTGGACTTCTGGTGAGACCTCGGCTCCTTAGCAAGGGCTATGGCGCCATTGTTGTCGCAGTAAAGAGGAATGGCATCTGATGGCATTACTCCAATTTCTGCAGCAAACTTCTTGTACCAGAATGCTTCCTTTGCAGCCTCTGATGCAGCTATATATTCTGCTTCCATGGTGGAATCTGCTATCACAGTTTGCTTGGAACTCTTCCAGCTGACAGCTCCACCATTGCACACAAACAGACTTCCAGATGTCGACTTTCGATCATCTATATCAGACATGAAGTCCGAGTCTGTGTATCCTTGAACTTGGAGTTCTCCATTACCAAAGACCAACATCATATCCTTAGTTCTTCTCAAGTACTTAAGGATACATTTCACAGAAGTCCAGTGTTCTTCACCTGGATTTGACTGATATCTGCTTGTGACACTCACAGCATGGGCTATATCAGGTCGTGTACATAGCATGGCATACATGAGGCTCCCTATTGCAGAAGCATAAGGGATCTTGCTCATGCGTTCTATTTCCTCAGGTGTGCTGGGGCACATCTTCTTGGAAAGATGAATACCATGTCTGAAGGGTATTAATCCCCTCTTAGAGTTTTCCATACTAAACCTCTTTAGTACTTCCTCTATGTACATCTTCTGTGAAAGTCCTAGCATCCTATTCGGTCTATCCCTATAGACCTTAATTCCTAGAATAAAGGATGCTTCACCTAGGTCTTTCATGGAGAATTCCTTGGACAACCACATCTTGACTGATGTCAACATGGGAATATCATTCCCAATAAGGAGGATGTCATCCACGTACAATACGAGGAAGACAACAGCGCTCCCACTGACCCTTTTGAAAACACATGGTTCCTCTTCATTTTTGATGAAACCAAACTTTTTGATCACATCATTGAAACGAGTGTTCCAGCTCCGAGATGCTTGCTTAAGTCCATATATGGACCTTTGCAGCTTGCAAACCTTGTGATCAGTATCACTGGATGTGAAACCTAGCGGCTGTTCCATATAGATATCTTCCTCAAGATATCCATTTAGGAATGCCGTTTTCACGTCCATTTGCCATATTTCATAATCGAAATAGGCTGCAACAGCAAGCAATGTGCGGATGGATTTTAGCATAGCTACCTGGGGAAAAGGTATCCTGATAGTCAATGCCTTCACGTTGACTATAACCTTTTGCCACCAGTCTAGCCTTGAATGTCTCCACATTCCCATCTGCACCAATCTTTCTCTTGAAGATCCATTTACACCCAATAGGTACTATACCTTCTGGTGGATCTACCAAGGTCCAGACTTGGTTTGAGTGCATCGAGTCAATTCTCTGACTTCATTGCCTCAAGCCATTTCTCGGAGTCGATATCTGATATCGCCTCGTTGTAGGTTTTGGGATCATCACCATGAGCACCATTACCTATGAGGAACATTTCCTCTACGTCCTCTGAAATAATACCTAAGTATCTTTCAGGGGGACGGGAAACTCTTTCCGATCTACGAGGTGGAGGAGGTAGTGTTCTTATTGGCTCAACCTGATTTGGTTCCAACTTGGTCCTTAGCTCGTTCTGCTTGTGAGACTTTCTCATCAAGCTTAATCTGCTTTCCAATGCCACTATCTTGAATAAACTATTTTTCAAGAAATATGGCATGTCGACTCACAATCACATTGTGGTCTTCTGGAATGTAGAAATAGTATCCTAATGACTCTTTAGGATATCCTATGAATCGAGCTCTGAAGGACCTAAACTCTAACTTGTCCGCTTGTTGTCTTTTGACATGAGCCGGACAACCCCAAATTCTGAGATGACTCAGACTTGGTTTCTTACCGTGCCATATCTCATACGGTGTGGTAGGAACGGTTTTAGAGGGAACCCTATTCAGTAGATAGATTGAAGTTAATAATGAAGTGTCCCCAAAGAAAATCAGGGAGGTCTGTGAAGCTCATCATGGATCGAACCATATCCAATAGAGTCCGATTTCTCCATTCTGAAACCCCGTTGAGTTGAGGTGTTCCTGGTGGAGTCCATTGAGAGACTATGCCATTTTCCTTAAGATAGTCTAGGAATTCCCGGCTAAGGTATTCACCTCCTCGATCTGATCGAAGAACCTTAATGGGTTTTCCAGTTTGTTTTTCTACTTCATGTCTGAATTCTTTGAACTTTTCAAAAGCTTCAGACTTGTGTCTCATAAGATACACATACCCATACCTAGACAGATCATCGGTAAAGGTAATGAAGTAGACAAAATTGCCTCTAGCCGGCACATCAAATGGGCCGCACACATCAGTATGTACTAGGGCAAGGAGATCTGTGGCCCTCTCCCCATGTCCAACAAAAGGGAGTTTAGTCATTTTGCCTTGAAGACAAGATTCACAAGTTGGATATGACTCAAAAGTCAATGGACTCAATAGCCCATTTTTCTCCAATTTGTTAATCCTATCTTCTGCTATATGACCTAATCTCAGGTGCCATAGATATCTGTCGTTTGGACTATCCCTAGGTCGTTTGGCATTCACGTTTTGCTCGATAGTTAAAATAGGTACATCAATATGCAACTGATAAAGACCATTAATAAGGAAACCATTTGCAATTTTATTTCTTTCATAAAGAATGTTACAATGGTCCTTAAAGAAGGTGATCACATAACCTTCTTGTGCTAAGCATGAAACAGAAATCAAATTCCTGCTAGCTGCAGGCACATAATAACAGTCTTTTAAAACTAAGTCTAAACCAGATGGTAATCGAAGAGGGTATGTTCCCACGGCTACTGCAGCAACTCTTGCTCCATTACCGATGCGTAGGATCATGTCTCCATCCCTCAGCCTCCTGCTATCCTCAAGACCCTGCATAGAAGTGCACAGATGAGCACTAGAACCAGAGTCAAGCACCCAACTGGATGCAGAAGAAACCGTAAGGTTAGACTCAATAACGAGCATACCTCCAGAAGGACCTTCCTTCTTGTTCTTTAGGGTGGCCAGGTAAGTAGGGCAGTTCCGCTTCCAATGGCCGTCGCTGTTGCAATGGAAACACTTTCCTTTGCCATCGGACCTTCTTCTTCGGTTCTGCCTTCTTCTTCTTTGATCCTTCCACCTTTTGCTTTTTCACAGACTTCTTTTTCTTTCCATAAGACTTTCTTTTGGAAGAAGTCCGTTTCCATAGCAAGAACTGAGCCTTTAGAACCTTTCATAGAAAGCTCAGCGGTAACCAGCATATTCATTCAACTCGGCCAAGGAATTTTGAAGTTTATGCATGTGGTAATTCATGATGAATTGCCCATATGCATCAGTCAAGGATTGCAGAATAATATCGTTCTGCAAGTCCAAGTCCAACTTCACACCGAGCTTCTCAAGCTCTTCCATGTCCTTGATCATTGTCAGACAGTGATCTTGGACTGACTGCCCATCACGCATCTTAGCCTTAAAAAGTCATTTTGTGACTTGATATTTGGCTGCGCGACTCTGTTCACCAAACATCTCCTGCAGGTGAGCCAACATTTGGCGAGCAGTCCCGATATCTTCATGTTGGCGCTGGAGCTCATCAGACATCGAGCCCAACATGTAAGTATCTGGCCTTATTATCTTCGTCAATCCATTTTTCCAGAGACGCTCTCTGTTCAAGTGGATGGACGGAGCTGGTAAGGTGGGAGGGTCCTGGTCCAAAACATGGTGTTAACTTCTCTGAACCCAAAACAATTTTGTAGTTCCTGAGCCAATCTTTATAATTGGGTCCAGTCAGTCTATGTGTGTCCTAGGATACGTGCCAAGTGGGTTGGACGCAGACATTTTCCTGTAGAGAGTCAAAGATTCTAGTTAGATACTGTAATTTTGACTTGACCAATTTGTTTAGGGATTTTATTTTTAAACAAATTAGCTCCCACTATTTTCTCGGATCCCTACACTCCCTCTGTAGAGATGCGAAAATCTCCACGATTGATGATTTCTAGTGGGTGGTGCGGTCTCACCAACTGACTCATCACCTCACCTAACAGTTATTGGTGATGGGTTAGCCAATGAGTGAACAACTCTTGTTCAATGATTCTCTAATCATGGTGCACCCAAACTTGGTCTCTAATTCATGAATCTCACCGTATCCGGAATATTGATCCACTCCTTAGTTAAGTCAGACCCACCATTTGCATAGACTGGGTTCCTAATTGGGTCTCTCACCGTATCCGAAATATTGAGCCCAACTCATCCTCCAGCCCATAGCATCCAATGCCTAATAGACATGGTTGCGTCTTCCCGGTGCAACTGAGCCACTGTATCCAGCCGAGAACAATCAACCCCGGGAAGGGCCCGCACATCTACAATGGTGGAAGACCTCAGACTTAATCTTTTCTTAGGGAGAATTGATTCAGGTCTCATTAAACTAGACTTGGCTTAGTCATAACAATTATGACTAACCTAGTGGCATGGGTTCAGCTCGGATTATTGACCACCTCAGATCAGAACTGTGTCAACAGATATGGCCAGGTAAGTGAGACCGGTGGAAGGAATATGCCATTAACTCGTACAAGAACGCATTCAGGTCGAGTAGCTTCCAATTAAAAACCAGTCGGTCGTCTGTGCCAAACTTACCTTAGACACCAAATTGTTGAGTCAGAACCAATTGGGTTAGCCTACAATCCAGACTCTAACCTCTGAGCCTAATTAGGTCTTGCTTGATCGTGACTCGATCTTGACCCAGACTTAATCCTATTAGGCTGGTCAATTTAAGCATTGTTGATCCCATCTAACCAACTCTTGATTCGGTTTGATCAACCGCTTAGACCTAATTGAGCTACCCAAGCCCGAACCCAGTATTATGAATATGTCTTAGATCTGAAATTCTCAATTTTAGACCTAATTAATATTCCATAAACTTAATTCTTAATTAAGTTGGGTTCATAAACAAAATATGCACAATAAATCCTAGGGTTTCAGGATCTAGGGTTTTGCAGAAAGTAAGTTTTGGGTTTCTGATTAAGGACGAACACGCAGCACCCCTACACGTCATAAGAACACCCCATCGAATGGGAAGAGAGGGCCTTTAAACCCTTCTTCGTTCTTATGACCGGACGGCCAAGAGGAACGCCTTAATCAGGAACATGTAAATACTACAAAACAGTTATAGATCTATATCATATATCTCATATACAAATTTAGATCTAATCAAGGCATATTTTGCATACATCTCATGTATCAAATCATGCATGTTTTCAGATCTAAATTATCTCATAATAATCTAAAAAATTAGATTTAAATTGATCTAATCAAAATAAATTCTAATCTAGACAATTATGTAGAACTATTCTACAACTAGTCTAGACATGCATCAATCATATCTCATATGATATTTAAAATTAAATAATTTTTATTTGCTGTTTATCAGATGTTATTATAACACTTATAATATCAAAAAATAGTAAATAAGAAGATCTAAAATATGATTTAATCAGATTAAATCAAAGACATGCAAAACTATTCTATAGAACTATTCTATTCTAGAACTAGTCATGCATATCTTCTTAATCTTAGATCCAAATCATTTAATTTTAATTTTTTCTGATTTCAGATCTGATCACATCTCATGTGACATCTGAAATCACTTTATTTTCTAATTAAAATAAAATTAAAATCAGATCTAAACAATTTAGAACCATGGCTCTGATACCAGTTGAAGGGAAATCCTGATTTCCCGGTCCAGGTTCGTCCAGATCTGATCAGATCAAGAGATATATTTCAAAAATTTTTCTCTTGATCCCAATCAGATCTTGATATGTTTCAGATCTGATTCTTATTATTTTAATAAATAAAATAAAATAAGATAAATTAAATCAAATTTAATTTACCTGATTTGGGTAATCCTATTACCCTGTAGATGATCCTGATTGCAGCGGAAGGTTCTGGATCTAGCCACGCAAGCGCCTGGCCTCTACCGGTATCCACTCGGGTTGGATCTGGAGATCCTCTTCTTCTCTATCACACCTCCAAAAATTCGATCTGGAGGATCTTCAAAACTCCTTTTGAAGATCAGCAGTCGTCCTTTGCAGCAGTGCAGCCTTCTTCTTTTGATCGCCTTTCTTTTGATCTGGAATCGCACCAACCAAAATCCAAAACTCTTTTGGACGTGGAGAGGAGAAGGAGGAGAAGTTTAGGCATGGAGGAAGAGGGGAGAGGCAGCCTTGGGGCGTGGGAAATCTCTATTGAATTGCATTAGAATTCTGAGTTGGGCGCAGGGTCTTATTTATAGACTAAGCTTGTGATCCAACTCCTCTTCCTCCTCAACCAATCACAACCCTTTGTGAAATCAGATCTAAATCTGATTGGTTGGAATAGAGACCCCTGGATTCCTCCTTAGAGGGTGCCTAAGACCAGTCAAACTGGATTCTTAGTAGAACTCTGATTGGAATCCAAAAGGGAGGTGGAGTCCTTGTCCAACAAGGACTCCTAGGCGCCTCCAACTTGGGCGCACGCCTAGGGTGGCGTGCGCCCTCCTCCTTGCCAGGTTCTGGCAGGGGGACAGGCCCCCACCAGCTCTCCAATAGGTGCATGACATGTGGTCAAAAGTCAAAGTGTCAATGGTCAACATTTGACCAGTCAAAGGTCAGACTTTTGACCAAAGTCAAAGAACAAGAAATGGCAGGTGACCAAAAATGGCAGGTAATGTCTTACAAATAAGACAACCTTTTCTGACTTGGACAACCTCCAGTTCAGACCATATGAAGGCCTCTGATTGAGCACAAACTCCTTTGGCTCAGTCAGGACAACTTATTTATGATAGTAAAAGAAGAACGTTAGGTTCAATCGAGTGCTAGCACGATTTCCTTGAACCTAATTGAATCTCATTCAGATCAATTGAACTAGATCAGTTCAATTGATGATCACCAGATTCAAACCCTTGTTTGTGTGACCCAGTTAGGTTCAGTTCTGTATGGTAATGGGATATGTCATGATCTCTATCATAGACATCATCGAAACTCCTTTCGATGGATCAGAACTCTTCTGATTCGAACAGCTAGAATGATCGATCATCTAAATCATTCTAATTGCTCCCAAAATCCACCAGTGACACCTAGCAGTATATGGTGGCAACCCATCAGAGCTGAATGCGAACCTCTTGGTGCAGCTACCTGTGTGATTAAGTTCTTCTATCTTGAGCCCCGATCAGATTAGGGTTAAGGTAAACTCGTCAAACCCTAGTCTCTGTCATATGATGTATAATCATTCGATTCGAGTCCAATGTGAAAATCTAAATAGAAACTCTTTCTATTATTTCACTCTGCCATGGCCATGGGCTTCAGGACTTGATTCTCATGATTATCATAGGGCTGCTCCTCTACCACCGAGGTAGATAGATTCCCATCTTGATGCAATCCAGTTCCTACAATGAACATGCTATAGCCAACATACACCTCAGGGTTCCATATGGCTAGGAGACCGAGTAATGGTGTAGTCAAACTATAACACCCTCAAGGTGAACTGCCGATGCATCTCAGGTCAAAGAACCAGACACACTACTGCAGCATCGAGTCAGTCATTGACGAGAAGGTAGACTTCCCTAATGACTACTCGAGGTGGTCACGCTCAGTGCCCTCGTTCTCTAACGAGTACCTGTACTCTCGCTCCGGTGTCTCCACACCGTAGACTCAAGACTCATCTACTAAAGAGAAGCGATTCGTACACCAACCTTCCGGATCAATCACCATCCTCGTGATGATCCTATGGTCGGGAGCTGTTTATGAGTTAATAATGATTATTCATGTCTTAAATTTTCAACTCTTGAAAATATGAATTATCATTACCATTAACTCAAAGGATGTATCACAGACACTAAATACACATATGTGATAGAAAATAACCCATTTATTGATTTTAGTCAAAATTACAATTTTGCCCCTAGAAGTGTATTACAAGTGTCAGCCAATTCTGGCTTCTAGGGCACATATATCTAACAGTACCCCCATGAATCAATCATGTAAGCTTAACAAGGATGAAGGAGGTAAAAGTATTGATTCAAAACTTTATAGAGACATGATTAATTTTTTATTATATCTTACTATAAATAGACTAGATATCATGTTTAGTATTTGTTTATGTGCTCGTTTTCAATCTAATCTAAAAGTATCATATTTAAATGCTGATAAAAGAATACTTAAATATCTAAAGAGAACTCAAATCTTAGGATTATGGTATTCTAAGAATTCATCAATTGATTTAATAGGATATTCAGATATAGACTTTGCTAGATATAAATTAGACAGAAAAAGCACTAGTGAAACTTGCCAATTTTTAAGAGTTAACTTAATCTCTTGGTTTAGCAAGAAGCAAAATTCAGTAGCATTGTCTACGGTCGAGGCCAAATATATTACAGCTGAAAGTTGTTGTGCATAAATCTTGTAGATTAAGTAATAACTTGAGAACTTTAGCATCAAACTTAACAAAACTCTCATAAAATATGATAATACTAGTGCCATCAATTTAACTAAAAATTTAATTCAACACTCTAAGACAAAACACATAGAGATAAGATATTATTTTATAAGAGAACATGTTCAAAATAATGAAATAATTTTTTATTTTGTTTGTACTAAAAGATAATTGGTTGATATTTTTACTAAGGCTTTAAGTGAAGATAGATTTTGTGAGATTAAAAAAAAAACAAGAAATCCTTGATCCATCAGCTTAAGCATCTTTTTGATTCCAAGTTTCTTTTTGTCTAAACTTTCTTAAACTAAGTCTTGAGCTCATCTCTCCTTTTTCTATCATTAAAAGCTCAAATTTGCTCTTTCTTTGATCAATCTTATGAGTGGTAACCTTCCCTTTAAATCCTAAAATTTTCTTGAATTTTTCTATATTTTATTTGATTTTTTTAGTGCCAAGGGGTGACCCTATGGGCCGACCCTAGGGCATTTTTGTAATTTGGTCCAAATCCTTTGGGTGTCCTCTTTATTTTGGAAAATTTTGGCCAAACAGGCCGACCCTTTCTAAATTTCATGTTTACCGTTCAACCGAGCCAAAACCCTCCTTTCTCTCCACTCCCTCAATGGCAAAAATCCCTCAAATTCTCTCATCCCACCATGTTGTCCTCTCTAAATTGCATCTAAGGAAGTCAAAACCCTCTCCATTTCCCTTCTTTTTGGGCAAATTCAAGATCCCAAGCAAACTGTTATCTTAAAATCCATTTCTCCAACCATCGGCTACTCTCCTTCTAATCCTCCTTCTCCTTCTCAAAATTTCTTCCATTCTTCCTCTCCTTAAGTCTCTTGAGTCAGATTCAAGCTTCTCTTGCTCCAAATGGCCCCAAAAATAAAGTTACCATAATGGAGGAAATCTGTTCGAGGCTTGGAGGAAGAAGGAAGAAGGAAAAGGATGTTGGCCACATCCTCTCCGATTCAGTCTCTGCTCCTAGCCCAATTCCTGCTCCTTCAACGTCACTATCTCCACTCAGCTTGAGCAAGGTACCTCTCTCTATCCGAAAGGTTGAACTCGATAAGAATATTGATTTTAGATTTTTTGAGAAAGAAGAGTTCATAGTGAAAGGGCAAGTATGGTGCTTCCAAGTCTTGGGAGACCATGAAGGAGTCAAGGTGGTGGCTCCTGAAGGCTAGGATTGATCGGAGATATATCAGCAAAGATAAAGAGGCTGGCACATAGTCGGATTGGCTTGGATATGCAGTCGAGCTAGCTCATTTTGAGATCGAGCCAGCTCGACCTATATCCGAGCCAGCTATCTCAGGCAGATAGAAGACATGGGTTTACATGGGCTTGGGTGAGTGTTTTCATACATGGGTTAGCCGAGGAAAGTTTTTAGGATTGAGTCATGTTGACTCAGGGTGTTTATATATATACTTGTATATGTAGATAATGGATAAAAAAAAAGAAGAGAATGAATTGAATCCTTTTCTTCCTAAAATCCTAGCTTTCTCTCTTTCTCACTCTACCATCGTCTCATCTTCTTATCATCTGATCTTTATCTTTCTTACTATCATCTCCAACTTGCTTCCTTAGAGTTAGTAGAAGGTACAAAAGTTTCCATAGGTCCTAGAATAATTCATAACAAGTGGTATCAGAGCTAGGTTATGTGGAAGGAGGAAAAGATGCCTGAAAGTTGAAGATCTTTAGGTGCTGTGAATTTAGCAAGGTCCTATCAAGATATTTCTCAAATTTCTTAGATCTATGTTGCAATTTTTTGGCTTAGATCTAGCCATGGGAAGCAACGTGAAGGTTGATTTTCAGAAGTTTGATAGGAAAGAAAATTTTTTCATATGGAAAGTTTATATGGAAGATCTTCTAGTTCAAGCTGAATTGGATCATACGTTGGAAGAGAAGCTTGAAGGGATGTCAGATTGCCAGTGGATGTCTTTGAAAAAGAAGGCCTACTCTGTGATCAAAGAATGCTTGTCGGATGCGGCACTCTATTTAGTTTTAGAGGAGAGGACCCTAAGAGGCTTGTGGTCGAAGTTGTAAACCATGTATACGGGTAAGAATATGTGCAACAAGTTGATGTTGAAGAAAAGATTGTATGGCCTTCAGATGTAGAAAGGTGGAGATGTCTTAGGACACATCCAGAAATTCAATTAGATGTGCAAGGAGTTGATGAATATTAGAGTGAAGATAGAGGAAGAAGATAAATCATTGGTTCTGTTATGCTCATTGCCTTCGTCCTATGATCCATTGGTGATGATACTGCTCTATGGTAAGGAGACCCTAGAGTTTGAAGACATGGTCTCGGTATTGCGAACCAACAAACAATGGAAGAAGTTGACCAAGAAAGGTGTTCCCTAGGAGGGCTTAACCATGGAGAAAGATCTGAAAGATCAAAGGAGAGAGGCAAGTCAAGGGGATGATCAAAGTCCTAGAAGAGTAAGAATAGGAAGGAAGCTAGATGCTACAAGTGCAACGAGATCGGACACTTTAGGCGTGATTGCTCGCAATGGAAGAACAAGAAGGGAAAAAAGAGTGGATCTGATGCGCTGAGTATAGTGGCTGATAGGGAGGTGGAGGATGATCTCTTGGTTGTATTAGATGGTCATAAAAGATACACAGATGTATGGACATTGGATTTAGCCTGTTCGCATCACTACATCCCAAATTGATCTTGGTTTGTCTCATACACCAAGATTGATGAGGAAAGTGTGACACTTGAAGATGATCACCCATGTAGAGTTGTTGGTATTGAAAGCATCTGGATGAGGATGTTCGATGGGATAGGGCGGACTCTCATAAATATGAAGCACGTCCTAGATTTGAAGGAAAATCTCGTGTCACTGGGCTATTTGGAGTGGAGTAGCTACAGCTTTAGCAGTCATGCCAGGAGTGGAGTTCTCAATATCTCCAAAGGTACTATGGTGGTGATGAGGGGCAGGAGGATGGAGAACAACTTCTATAAGTTGGTTGGATCTGTAGTGATCGGAGAATCTGATGCAATGGCAGCAATGCAGGATCAGCAGGGGGCTTATCGATTATGGCACTATCGCTTAGGCCACATGAGTGACCGTGGGATGAAGAAGCTGAGCAAACATGGTCTGATTTTAGATCTGGATGAAGGTGTTATAGAGGTATGTAAGCCATGCTAGATGGGTAATAGAGAAGAGTACAGTTTACCATCAGTTCAGCCTACAATGCAGCCCCACTGGAACTGGTTCACACTGATGTGTGGGGACCAGCTCCATTTCCAGCCAGAAATGGAGTAAGATACTTTTTAATCTTTATAGATGATTTTTCAAGGAAGGTATGGATCTACTTTATGAAGGAGAAATCAGAAGTCTTCATCAGATTCAAGATGTGGAAAGCTAAGGTGGGGAAGGAGATAGGTCAGGACTTGAAGTATCTATGGTCAAACAACGATGGAGAATACACCAGCAAAGAGTTCCAAGGATTTTGTGAAGAGTGTGGTATCAAAAGGCACTTCTCAGTAAAAACAACTTCTCAATAAAATGGGGTGGCTGAAAGAATTAATAGAATCCTTTTGAAAAAGGCACAGTGCATGAGGCTACAGGCAGGGCTTCTAAATGCATTCTGGATTAATACAGTAGATGCAGCCTATTATCTAGTGAATCGATCACCTCATACAAAGTTAGATGATGGTATTCTAGAGGAGAGATGATCTGGAAGGAAGATTGGATTGAGCCATCTAAGGATTTTTGGGTGCATGACTTTTGTGCACATTGATGCTGGTGAGTGGAGCAAGTTGAATGCCAGATCATGGAAGATGATGTTCTTAGGGTATTCGTGAGGAGTTAAGGGATACCGGCTATGGAATCCCTTAGAGAAGAAGGTTGTCATTAGTAGGGATGTCACCTTCGATGAAAATTTAGTTCTCCAAAGGCGAGATGGAATGAAGGATCAGCAGATGCAGCAGGAGGTCTAGCAGGGCAGTGCTGGACAATTAACATCTTACTCTATTTTGCCACTTGCAGGTGCATCAGAAGGACTTGGTATTCAGGTGGAGCACTCACCGAAGGTGTCTCCATAGGTGGAGGGAGCTCAAATAGGTAGTGAAAGCTAGGAGGCCCAGTAGGAGCAAGTTGGACCTTGGATGGATATCCAGGTTGCGCTACACAAGTCCTAAAAAAAAAATCAGGCAATTGGAACAATAAGACTTCGAAGATACACTATCATGTGCCCTGGTGATAGCAAACAGGGACCCATACACCTATGAGGAGGCTATGGATAGCTAAGATAAAGAGAGATGGGTCCAAGCAATGTCCGAGGAGATGCAGGCTCTCCACAAGAATGAGACATGGCGTTTGGTGCAGTTGCCATGAGGAAAGAAATCCATTGGTTGTAAGTGAGTTTACCAATGCAAAGAAGGGCCTTCAGAGTAGGGAGGTGTCAGGTATAAGGCATGGTTAGTGGCCAAGGGATACTCCCAGAAGAAAAGCATCAATTTTAATGAAGTATTTTCTCTTATCGTCAAGCATACTTCCATCAGAATGTTGCTGAGCATTATGGCAGCTTAGGACTTAGAGCTGGAGCAAATGGATGTCAAGACGGCATTCCTCCATGGGCATGTGGAGGAGAGCATTTATATGGAGTAGCCACTAGGGTTCCAAGAGCCAAGAGCAGAAAAAAAGATCTGTTTATTGCAGAAATTATTGTACGGGCTAAAGCAATCGCAAAGAAAATGGTACAAGCGATTTGACTCATATGTAAGGAGCATTAGACTTTTCAGGTGCGAGTATGACTCTTGTGTGTATATTAAATCTTTGGAGGATGAGTCTAGGGTGTTTCTACTCTTGTATGTGGATGACATGCTTATAGCATGTAAGAGTAGGAAGGTTGTGTAGGAACTAAAGGTAGCCTTATCTCGGAAGTTTGAGATGAAGAATTTGGAGCCTATAAGGAAGATCTTAGGCATGAAAATCTTCAGAGATCGAGCCAAGAGGATGCTGCATTTATCTCAGGGAGGCTACATTAGAAAGGTCTTGGAGAGGTTTTGGGATGAAGAAAGCAAAATCGATGGAGCTGCCACTTGCCGGATACTTCAGACTCTCAAAGATGATGTCACCACAGACTGAGGTGGAGGCTCAGGAGATGGAGAGAACACCATATGCCTCTGGTGTAGGAAGCTTAATATATGCCATGATGTGTTGTAGACCAAATATCGCCCATGCAGTGAGCTAGATCAGTAGGTTCATGGCACAGCCTGGTAAGGAGCACTGACGAGCACTGAAGTAGATCTTCAGGTACTTGGCGAATACTGTTGGAGTTGGCATTTGCTATGGATAGCAAGATGGAACTGAGGAACTCTCCGACATGTCCAAGGAAGCTCGAGGGTAGATAAATGGATTTGTGGATGCAGATTTCGATGGAGACATGGACACTCGATGGTCAATGATAGGTTTTATTTTTAACCTATTTGGAGGTACAGTCTCATGGAGATCATGCTTGTAATCCATTATGATCTTATCTACAACTAAGGTGGAATACATAGGTGTTACGGAGGCAGCAAAGAAGGCTCTATGGTTGAAAGGATTGGCATTGAAAATGGGTCTCATGCAGGAGGCTGTTAGGATGCACTGTGATAGCCAAAGTGCATTGTTACTTACTCAGAACTCCGTCTATCATGCAAGGATGAAGCACATCGATATTAGGTACCATTGGATCAGAGAGCTTGTAGAAGAAGGTGAAGTAAACCTGGTGAAAGTCCACACCAAGAAGAATCCAATGGATGCACTAACAAAAGTTCTTCCTTGGGATAGCTTTCATAAATGTATGAAATCGATGTGTCTGATGAATAGGATAGACTTGCCTCAAGCCTTAAGATACCAAAGGTGAAGATTGAAAGGGCAAGTGTGGTGCTCTCAAGTCTTGAGAGATTGTGAAGGAGTCAATGTGGTGGCTCCTGAAGGCTAGGATTGGAAGGAGATCAGGAAAGATAAAGAGATTGACACACAGTCAGACTGGCTCGGATATATAGTTGAGCTGGCTCGGCCCGTATCCGAGCCGGCTATCTCAGGCAGATAGAAGATATGAGTTTACATGGGCTTGGATGAGTATTTTCATGCATGGGTTATCTGAGGAGAGTTTTTTAGAGATGAGTCATGTTGACTCAGGGTGTCTATATATATACTTGTATATGTAGATTACAGATAAAAAAAGAAAAAGAAGAAGAGAATGAATTGAATTCCTTTTCTCCCTTAAATCCTAGCTTTCTCTCTTTCTCACTCTATCGCCATCTTATCTTCTCATCATCTGATTTTTATCTTTCTTGCTATCATCTCCAACTTGCTTCCTCAGAGTTGATAGAAGGTACAAAGATTTCCATAGGTCCTAAAATAATTCATCACACACAGTGGATTCCAAAATCAAAAGACAAGGCTAAAAATTTTATTGTCAATTAAAAGAAGCCACATATGTTGATTTAGTAAGAAAATTTTACTTGAATCGGGGTTATTTCAATGGAATAGTGAAATCTATTGTAAAGAGTATTGAAATTGTGCTTAATCCAATCCATTTAGAGAAGATTTTGCATTTACCATGTGTTGGATATACTAGAATGGAACTTGCAAACAAGGAGGATGGACTTCGAGTTATCTTTGGAAGTGGTATTGTGAGAGATCTAAATAAGTTAGAAGCTAAATTTTTTTCTATAGAAATGAGACTCCTTTACCATATGGTCACTAAGTTACTTGTTCTAAGGAGCGGTAGACATGACCTTTTATCCAGTAGAGACATCTGCATTATATTTCATGTGATTGCTGAGACCCCCCTGAACCTCTCGGTTCTTATGATTGAAGTCATGAGGGAGACCTTGAACAAATCTAAGGCACCCTTGCCTTATGGTATGGCCCTCACTTTGGTATTTAGGAGGTTTGGAGTTAGCTTTGAGAGGGAGGCCATCTCTAGACTATCCCACACAGATACCATCAATTGCCACACTCTGCACAGGATGGGTTTCTCTAAAAATGATGGTGATTAGTCGAAGGGAGCTGAGGAGGAGGAGGATAGACCAAAGGAGGAAGGATCATCTTCACCAGCTCGTGAACGGGGAGCTTCATCAAACATTCAGTTTGTATCAGATCATGAGGCAGGTCTTTCTGAGTCCATGAGGAGAGATTCTTCTGTACCTCAGTCTGGGAGTGGATTAGATCACTCTTTTATTAGACTTTCAGATGATCAACTCCAGACGATTTCATAGCAGGTTTCCAATATCTTAGCAGTTTGCCAGTAGGAGCACCTCAGGATTTGCTCAGGGGGAGAGATCTCATGCTGACCCCTTATCTGATTAGTCGATAGCTCCTCATATCTCTATAGTGTTTTAGATTCTCACAGCCATATCTGCTCGATTTAAGGAGCTTGAGGGTTCTGTTCTGAGGTTGACTAGGAGGGCTTTGGATCTTTAGAGGTAGGTAATGGATTTTGGACTTCCTGAATCGAGAGAGTTTGTTCCTCCCATTTCTATTCTATCGACTGAGGATGATAGTCTTCATCGTACATTGGAGGCTGGGATTGAGACTTTGAGGGATGAGATCAGAGGATCTAGTGATGTTGTCTCTATTGCGATTGGTTCTCTCATGCAGTCTCTATCGAGAGCAGTGGGATAGCTTGACTCTATCAGACTTATTCTCTTGTCTCAGACCTCATCTTCCTTTACTGCCACATCTTCTTGTCCTCCTATTCATGATACTCCTGTTCATGCCAGTTCCTCTTCTTGGGTCGAGGCAAATATGGCCATAGTTGTCCTCGTGGCCTTGCTCCTGACATTCCATATGATATCTCCAATTTTGATACAGATTCTGATTCCGATGGTTCTGGCCATTTCCATCGTTAGATTTACTTTAGATAGCCCTTATGTCTTTAGGTTGCATGGGTCGACCCCTGTGCCATGGGTTGACTCATGAGTCAACCCCTATGATGGAAAATTTCTATAACGGCTAGTTTTCAACCTTTTTCAACTACATGTAATGCTCTTAAATGACACTCCAATGGCTCCAAAACTTGCTCAGTTCACTCTCCAGCACTCTTATAGGATATAAAGGCTTTTAAAAGGAGGGAATACTTAAGAAAAATCAAGCATTCATTTCAGTCCTAGCAAAAAGCCCTCTTCAAGTAAAGAGGCATTCATTTCAAGTTCACCAACCCTTCAAAATCGCATTCAAATCTTCAACAACTTTGAGAAAAATTAGAAAAATTTTTTTCTTATTATATAAAGTATTTTTAATATTTTATTTGCTCATTAAAGGGGCCAACTTTATACTTCATTATTGTTAATACTCGTACTCTATTTTATTATTTTGAATTAAGTTTTGGAGATTTCAAAACTTGAAAAGGTTGATCCAAATCTTGAATCGGATTATATAGGATTGGCTTGTATCCAACAAGTAAGTATTCTAGCTTGGGATAGCTAGGATCAGAGGATTTCGATGTTTTATTCAGTTTGAATATGGATAGTGGATTAAAATTTTCAAGTAGGAGCTTGGAAAGTGGATGTAGGTGCAAGGTTGGCACCAAACTACTATAAATCTTGTTGTTTGTGATATACTTATTTATTTCTATTTTCATCTTCTTATTTCTTTATTTTCTTGCTGCTTATTTCTTTACTTCACTTAAATCATCCACTACATATCACTTGCTTATCATCACATAATCTTTATGGTTGTTAATTAACTTTAAATTTTTAAAAATTTAATTCACCCCCCACTCTTGGGTTGCATAGCTAGGCAACACCATACCAACAAAAGAGGAAAAGCTTTATTTGTCTTGTCTGAAGTACAACAAGTCGGGAATGCATGCTCTTCCCACACAGATCGGCATGGCCATCGGTGATTAGCCAAGTAACAAGAAAGTACTTCTCAGAGATTTAATGCAGAAGCACGATCAAATAATTCAAGAAATAGAGAGGAAGAGAAGAAGAGATTTTTGGAAGAAAAGAGTTTTTATTAAGCATATCTCAACATACTTACAACCTTGACCTTTTTTCAGTATATATACTTTACAAAAGGTCAAGCCCAATTTCTGAACTTTGCTATTGAGGTTGATTCTTCTTTCGACTTGCTCCCGTCTTCCCATGACCTATCTTTTCATGTTTTCAAGACTTGAGAGTGCCACTTCTGAGCTCACAATCTTCATCTTGGTGCTTTCAAGTCCTTGTGAACTCATCTCTTCTCAACAAACCCATCCATGCCACACATCTCTGAAAGCTATCACTGGAGAGTACCTTCATGAGTGCATCAGACAGATTGTCCTTGGTATGGACCTTCATCAACTCTACTTCACCTTCCTCCACCAGCTCTCTGATCCTGTGGTACCTCATGTCTATATGCTTTATGTGTGCATGATAGACTGGGTTCTGTACCAACAACAGAGCACTCTGACTATCATTGAATAGTGTGACATTGCTCTGCTCCACCCCCAACTCATCAATCAGCCTCCTAAGCCAAAGGGCTTTCTTTGCAGCCTCCGTTGTCCTAATGTACTCAGCTTCTGTGGTAGACAAGGCCATGATTGGCTGAAGGGTTGATCTCTAAGACATCGGTCCACTATATATGCAGAAGAGGTATCCAGTAGTAGACCTCCTTGTATCAAGATCACCAATATAATTTACATCAACAAATCCTTTTAGAGGACCTGAACCTTCGCACATCTTCATAGATTGTTCTCCAAATCCTCCTGGCTGCCCACCAAATATCAAACCATAATTTCTTGTTCCATACAGAAATCTCAATATCCATTTTAATGCTTTCCAGTGTTTCTTCCCAGGGTTAGCCATGTATCTACTAACCATGCTCATTATATGTGCTATATCTGGTCTACAGCACACCATAGTGTACATCACACTGCCTACAGCATTTGCATAAAGAACTCATTTCATGTAGTCTCTCTCCTCTTCTAACTAGGGGCTCTGTAACTTGGAGAGAGACATATGGTTCGATAATGATGTCTCTATAAGTTTGGCCTTCTCCATCCTAAACCTCTCCAGAATCTTTTGGATATACTTTCCTTATGGCAAATGGAGCACTCCTTTGCACCTATCTCTGAAAATCTCTATTCCAAGAATTTTCTCTGCTGGACTCAAATTCTTCATCTCAAACTCAGATGATAATGCCCTTTTCAATCTTTTCACAGCATCCATGCTTCTACTGGCTATGAGCATATCATCTACATACAATAATAGGTATAGGGCATCCTCTTCATCTACATTCTTGATGTAGACACAATAATTATGTTCACATCTGCTGAAACTCAGGCTCAAGATAAAGCTATCAAACATTCGATACCACTGATGAGGGGATTATTTTAAGCCATACAAAGACTTTCTGGGTAAACACACCTTTTCTTCCCGTCCCATCTTCATGAAATCATCTGGCTGCTTCATGTAGATTCTTTCCTCCAAAGTCCCATGAAGGAAGGCCATTTTCACGTCCATCTATTCTAATTTTATGTTATGCTGTGCCACTAGCGATAGCAAAACTTGAATAGATGTATGATGCACCATAGGAGAGAAAATTTTTGTGTAATCAATCCCTTCCCTTTGTGAGTATCCCTTTGCTACCAGCATTGCTTTGAATCTGACTACATCTTATTCTAAAGGTGCTTCTTTCTTTATGAATACCCACTTTGAGCCAATAGGTCGAGCACCCTCTAGAAGATCCACCAGTTTTCATGTTTGATTCTTCTTGAGTGATTTCATCTTCTCCATGATGGTCTGCATCCATGAATCATGATCCTCACTCTCCATGGCCTCTACATAATTTTCTAGATCTTCATTAATAGTGATGAGTTCATAGGAGATAATCTCATCAATGCTATATCTGACCGATCTTCTAATAGTACGCTAGGGCTTATGCAAAGCCACTCCCACTAGCACATCTCTACTTGATGTCTATGGCTACTCCTGCACATCTATTTGAACTGTCGGCCCTCCATGCTGATTTTCAATCTGAGATAATACTTTTCTATCTAGCTCCACCTCAACAAGAACACTCCTGTAAGTGGATGTAACTTGCATGCCATCATTCTCTGACTGGCCACCGCTGTTCACCTCTGTTTCTTCAGTTTCATCTATCCCAAACCTCCTCAAGATGCTCTTCTCATCAAAGATAACGTCCTTATTGATCACTGACTTCTGTGCTTAAGAGTCTCACAGTAGGTACCCCTTGACTTCTAGTGGATATCCTATGAATATCATCTTTTGAGATTTTGGATCCAATTTGCTCCTCTCGATTGCCACCACATGTGCATAGGCTGTAAAATCGAAGACTTTCAGATGGCCAAGCTTTACCTTCTTTCCACTTTAGACCTCCTCTAGAATGCCTCTATTCAGCTTATAATGAGGGAACCTGTTCACAAGAAAATAAGAAAAAATTAGAGCATCACCCTAAAAGAACTTTGGGAGTGATGTCTATAGCCTCAAACTCCATGCCTTCTCGGTCAGTATTTGGTTCATCCTTTCCACAGCACCATTCTGCTAGAGAGTCATCTTCACCGCGTAATGATGTTTGATGCCATTTTCCTCACAGTACCTCCTGAACTCTAGGCTAGTATACTCCCCTCCATTGTCCGACCTCAGATACTTCATCTATCTTCCTGACTCCTTCTCTACTTCAGCTCTTTAGGCTTTGAACCAGACAAACACCTCTGATTTTTCTCTGATCAGATAAACCTACATCTTTCTTGAGAAATTATCAATGAAAGTGATAAAGTATTTTGCTCCACCTTTAGCTGATACAGGAGCTAGTCTCCACACATCCGAGTGTACTAAATCCAGCACTCCCTCGCTGCACTTGGTACTTCTGGCAAACTTCATCCTATGTTGTTCGCCAAAGATGCACAACTCACAAAGATCCATGCCCTCCTTCTTCAGGGCTGGGATCATACCTCTTCTGCTTAGTTTAGTAAGCCCACGGTCACTCATATGATCCATCCGATAGTGCCATAGCTAATATAGAATTTGCTCCTCCTGTGCTGCTGCTAGCACCTCTGCACTATCATTTATCACTAAGCCTTTCATTCTGTAAAGATTATTGCTCAGTCTTCTACCTCTCATCACCACCAAAGCCTTCTTAAAAATTTTCAGACATCCACTCCCAGCCTGGCTACTAAAAGCATAACCCTACTCCTCCAAGTAGCCCAAAAAAATTAAATTCTTTTTTAACTTTGGTACATGCCTGATATTTGATAATGTACGAATGATCTTGTCGTATGTTCTCACCCTGATAGAGCCAATTTCAACTATTTTGCATAGGTGATCATCTCCAAGACTGACACTTCCACCATCGACCTTCTGGTAGGTAGCAAACCACTCCCGATGAGAAATATAGTGGTGCGAGCATGCTAAATTCAATATCCATATAGTATCATACTCGATGGATCTATCTGATACAACTAGCAGATCTTCTCCACTATTCATAGAAGCTGTATCATCTTTCTTACTGGTCTTCCCTTTTTTTGATCTCAAAAGAGGACAATCTCTCCTCAGATATCCAGACTGATGATATTTATAACATTTCAATGTCATCTTCCTCTGATCATGAGACTTTGACCTATCCTTAGATTTTTCTCTTATCTTTTCCTTTGATCTTTCCTATCTTTCGTTCATAGCCAAGATCTCAGACTTAGGATCTCTCTTGTAGATCTATTTTCTTTGCTCATTTGATTTGAGCACACCAACAATCTCTTCATAATTTAGAATCTTCTTTTCATAAACTAAAATTATTATAAGACCATCATATGAACCTGGGAGAAAATATAATAGTAGCAATGTCCGATCCTCCTCGTCGATCTTCACATCCAAACTCATCACCTCATAACACACCTAATTGAACCTTTGGATATGTACAACAAGATCTCCACCTTCGGGCATCCTCAGACTATACAGCCATTTCTTCAACCATAGCTTATTCATCATATTTTTTTCCATGTATGTATTCTCAAATCTCTCCTAGAGCTTCTTTGCCATAGTTTCTATGCAAACCTTGGACAAAACCTAATCGATCAAGCACATCCATATTGTGCTAAAAGTAATTTCCTCCAACTCTTCTCAATTCTCAGCACTGAGCTTTTCTGGCCTTTCTTTTGTCAAGACCTTGTAGATCCTCTACTGAACCAACAAGTCCTTTACTCTTTGCTGCCATAGAGTAAAATTTTCCTTACCATCGAACTTCTCAAAATCCACCTTGAATTTATTTGATCCCATGACTTCAAACAAGTCAAGAATAAATTCCTAACATCCTTCACGATCTCACACACCAATAAAACTATCCTTCAAAGAAGATCTAACTAGCCCTAGATCCTCTTTCCAAACTTCTGTATCACTGTTCCTCTATGTAAACAATCTTCACCTTAATCTAGAGATAACCATGAAGCAAACTAGAAGTTTTAGAATAAAATCTGATGCAACAGATCCTAGATGTAGAAAACTCTAGGTGTCTTCCTTACTTCTACACAACACCACTCTAATACCAAATGTCGGGAATGCACGCTCTTCCCATACGGATCGACGTGACGCTAGTGATTAGTCAAGCAATAAGAAAGTATTTTTCAGAGATTTAATGTGGAAGCATGATCAAATAATTCAAAAAATAGAGAAGAAGAGAAGAAGAGATTTGGAAGAAAAAAGCTTTTATTAAGTATATCTCAGCACACTTACAATCTTGATCTATTTTCAGAATATATACTTTACAAAGGATCAAGCCCAAGCTTATAGAAAAACTCTCCAAACCTAAACAACCCACGTACATAAAATAATAACCCACGAAAATTGAGCCGATCTAGTTTCAGACTGAGCCAGCTAACCTACTACTTGTGTACCATGCTAATAGCCCAAAAATATTACTTTCAGTCTAAATTTTTCTTTGAGACCTAGCCGACCCAGTCCTGGACTGAGCCGGTCCAGTTCTCAACTGAGCCGGCTCAGTCTCAGGGTGAGCTGGCCTAATTTTTAAACTTTGCTATTGAGGCTGATTCTTCTTTCGACTCACTTCCATCTTTTCATGATTTATCTTCTTATATTTTTAAGACTTAGAAGTGCCACTTTTGAGCTCACACAATATTATTTGATATTTATTATAATTATCATCATTGATGTTGTAGCTAGTGCTCCAACTATTATTATGAGCAACAATAGTTGTGGTTAACGATGTATTATTACTATAATTATTAATATTATTATTATCATATTTTTTAGAGAAAGAGAGATCCATCTTGCTACATTCTAATTATCTAGATCCCGATACTTGTTGCATGTAGGATTCGAAACTTGGACCTTCCTTTACTCTTTTTGATATTATTATTATTAGTAGTATTATTTGACATATATATATATATATAGAGAGAGAGAGAGACAGAGAGAGTATAAATAGTGAAATTTGATAGAAAAGTATTTGTCCAAATATGTACCCAAGTGTAGATACAAATTTGAGTATCTAGCTAACTACTATCCATATCCCTATATATAGACTTTTCTTTAACAGATATGTTTATAAAATTATCCAATTTGTATCCTAATATCATATTTTATTTGCAATCATATTTAGCTTCATACAACTCTTATGAACAATGATTGCCAAACCAACCCAAACCAAGTAGTTCAATCTATGCCAAACCAACCTGACGTAGACCATATATTGGTTTAAAACAATTTGCATTGATACCTCTATAAGATAAATGTAATATGATTTTAATGTCAGATTGACATTTGTATCCATATCTATACTCATCAAATAAATTGAGATTATATGGATATCTTGATATTTAATCCATATATATCCTATCGGTTTTCAGCCTAGAATAGACCTTTTTGATCCTTGATTATATATATGCTAAGTTTTTAGAATTCAAAACCTATGGGTTATGATCTCAAGGAACCAAGAAAATCTTTGGGCAATTATTAGAATATGAAATTTAACTTCATGATGGACCTATGTAGGTTTTTTAGTTTATATTATATTTTAGTCAAAAATAAACTAATAATTATATAAAAGGAAACCATGAACAAAGAAAAAGAATAAAAACATATTCTCTTGATAAAATAAACTTAACCCACCCAATCACCTTTTCTTTGACAATTCTTGTTCCATATATCCATGTATAAAGGAAACCATAAACAATCAATATATATACATAAATTCCTCTTCTATTCAGGTATCCTCCTTCATAGATCCCTAAAAAAAATCACATTCTTTTGGAAAGGTGGCTGTCAAATACAAGCTACTTCTTATCTTTATTGATTTAAAAGTCAACCAAAATGAGAATCAAACATCTAGGTGTCTAGCTTCTTGTTATTATGGATTTTGGATTCCTAAGTCTTTTGGTCTCCTTTATTGGTGAAGGAAATCATGTAAATATTCAATGGAATTATTTTTTAAACATCTACAATTAATTACAATACTTAGTAAAAAACTTATACAAATCAATCATCTAATGAAAGAGATAAGTAAAAAAAATAAACTGAAGAAGATAGAATACTTACATTTATAAACAACAAAACTAGCTAGTATGTGTTGTTGTTAATTCCTCTCCAATAAGATGTGATTCTATAAGCAAATCATAATTAGTGTTAATTTACATGATACTCTTAGATCGTGTGGGACAAAATTCGTACTACTATTAGAAATATTCATATCAAAAATTCACATTAATCAACTTTTATTGAGGTTAAACATGAGAAATAGATTGATCCCATATTTGGATAAAATGTTGCACTATTTGACTTTCTTTTGTCCCCTACCCCTACTCTTTCTTACATTGTTCCTCTCCAAGTACATACATGACATATGAAACAATTTGATCCCATTAATCCATAAATGAGAAGAAAATTTAAAAACATGCTTTTCTTCTTAAGCAGTACTCACCTCAATTGACAAATACCCTAAAATTAATATTGAATCCTAACTCTAGAAATAGAAAATAACATTAGAAAAATAGGGAAAAAACATAAAATAAAGAGTAAAAGAGAGAGGCCCAAATTTATCTTTCATTGATTACAATATTTGTTTCCATTTCCCTCTTCCTTCTTCTGAATCTCTTCCAAATGATGGGTGGCAATGGCTACCATTGAAGCTATCCAAGCTGCCACACTATTAATTTGGATGGAAAAGATGAAGAGTTGATTAAGGGTTTAGTGTTCCCACAATTCTAAAAATCTCAGGATTTTGGGTTTAGTTTTTGCAACCTCCAAGAGCTTGCAAATATTACGATTAGAGATCAAGATTTACCCATCAAGAATCTAAGATTCCCATCCTTACAATCTTCACATGGAGTTGGATATAAGAATAATCATCATCACCTCTAAAATATTTAAAATTTATAAAATTAGAGGGAAAAAAATAAAAAAGAAGATGAGAAGATAGAGGAATCATTATTCAGGCAGTGAAGCCAGTGAAAGAGCAATGGCCACCAAATGGAGTCAGGTTTCTATGGTGTAGTAGGGGCAGTGTAGGAGGTGGAGATGGTTTAGGTGAAGGAGATAGAAGGTAGGAAAGCTAATGTTGGAGAAGGAAAAGTTGCCACCTAAGGCTCTATGAGGCAGAGACGATTCCGAGCAAGGGGCAATCAAGATGGTCAAGATAGTTCAAGTGAAGGAAAACAAGAGAGGAAAGTTGGTTGTGAGAGGGAAGTCGGTGTTGAAAAGTGTTACAGAAGTCACCATATAGGGTTCTTTGAGGTGGAGCTGGTGGAGGAGGTCCTCACCTAGGGTTCCAATACTGGAGGATAGTGGGATCCACAAAGGCTAATGAAGATGAGTTAGGGAGGCAAGGGTGCTGGAGGAGAGAAGGGTTTCATGAGAACGAGTGAAGAGCACATGGTGAAGGAGAATGGAAGAGGTAAAGCCAGTTGTAGAGCTAGTAGAGAAAGAGGCTCTCACCTAAGATTCTAGTGGCAAAGGAGAGCAAGATTCATAAAAACCAATGAAAAGGTTTAGTGTGGGAGGCAAAGGGTGTCAAAAGAGAGAAGAGTCCCATGGGAGCAAGTGAAGGTTGCTTAGTGATGGTAAGAGGGAGAGGTGAGGGGCGAAGAAGATAATAGGTTTGGTGAAGGAAAGCAAAAGGCACACAGCAAAGGAAGTGGTTAGGGAAGTGATGTAAAGGACATATGGCTTTAACTTGCAAAAAGGTGGGAGCGCGAAAGGAAATTGAGAACATAAGGGTTAAGTGGTGGAGTGAGAAAGTGAAAATTTAGGGTTGCAAGACTTTGGGTTTTTGCTCATGGTAAATTCAACTTCGAAAGCATAAAAAATTATTTGCCTTTAGTAGCCATTTTTTTCTTTTTCTTTTTTCTTGATTAAGGGCTAGTTGGATAGTTTTTGATGAAATTTCAAAACATTGAATATAACTCTTATCCTTTTTTAATGGCTAAATAGCAATAATTATGAAAAAAATTATTTACTTAACTAATATTCTCTATTTATATTAATTATTTTTATAAAATTATTGATAAACATTTTAAATGGTTTGTATCATTAAATATCAAAATAAATAATAATCTTCTAATAAACCATTCTGCTACCAAAGTATCTAGATCTTTGAAATTTCATTATAGCATATCAAGTAATTCATAACACATTTAACACTCTTCAATATTGCCTCTCAATATTTTCCTACCAAAAAAAAAAAATCTTCAATATAATATTGCCTCTTAAGTCAATAGTCAAATCCACTTTAAGCATTGCTATCGGACGACCCCATGATTTTATGGTATATGTTCCTCGGGGATGGTGAGGGGTACAAGAACCCTAATGCTCTAGGTATCCATTGTTAATGGGAATGGGATCCTCTATGGTACTTAAAAAGTACCATAGGGTATGGTGCATGTTTTGAAACGTTCATAAAAAAAAGGATGGTTATGTGATTCTTATCTAAACTATTCAAATACCCCTGGGATTTATCCATTCCTCTTTTCTTAGTATCTTAACGTGCGTGTGTGAGCATTCACGGCAATTTATTTTTTGATGAACATCTTTGAAGCATATACCATACCCTATGGTACTTTTTAAGTACTGCAGGATCCGTTTCCTTGTTAATATACATATACCAAGTGCCATCCACCAAACCTTGGACCGCTTGGCCTAACATGATGTGTCGACCCACCCATGTATTTGCTCACAAGTCCCAACCTGCTTGCTCCTATCGATCTCACCCCTTGCATTCATCCGCTGCTCTCCTCTCCTAGCATTCGAAGCTGTTCCTCTTATATTATTTCTCTCCTCTTTAAGCTAAATTTCCATCGAAGAAACCATGTCGATGATCGTGGAGGAGATTTGTAAGGCTTAGAGGGCCGAGGGACTGATGACGACGCTCACTACTACAAGAAAACTAGACTTTTAGGATAGAATTATTTATGACAAAAATAATTTCATCGCAAATAATAGTATTTCCAATGAAAAAGTTTTTTCATTGCAAATAATCAACTATTTATGACAAGAAAACCTTTTTGTCATAAATAATCCATTATTTATGATGAAAAGCATATTTTTGTCATAAATAATAGATTATTTACGAAGAAAACTTCCATTGCAAATAATCAATCCTAAATTAATAATTAAAAAAATAAAAAGATGGATTATTTATGATGAAAACTTTTCATCATAAATAATCGATTATTTACAACATAAATCATATTTTCATCATAAATAATTGATTATTTATAATAAAATTTTTTCATCAAAAATAATCGACCTAAATTTAAAAAAGAAAAGACTATTTGCAACAGAAACTTTCATCATAAATAATCGATTATTTATGATGCAAATCATATTTCCATCATAAATAATAGATTATGTGGAATGAAACTTTTTCATCATAAATAATCAACTTTAAATCAGTAATTTTAAAAAAAGGGAGGACTATTTGTAATGGAAATTTTTTTATTGCAAATAGCCAGCTTTGACTATAGCCGAGCCAGCTTGAACGAGATCGAGCCAGCCCTCTCAAGTAGATAGAAAGTAGTGGTCAAAAATCTATCGAGCTGGCTATTTATGATGAAAAATTTTTATCATAAATAATCGATATTAGATCAGTAATTTAAAAAAAATAAAAATATGGACTATTTGTGACAAAAATTTTCTATCATAAATAATGGAGTATTTACGATGCAAAATTTTTTTTTATCATAAATAATTAATAAAAAATTAATAATTTAAATTTAATAATTTTTGTCCCATGCTTGTGGCTTGCCAGGGTAGTGGGCAAACATGTGCCGCACACAACCTATGTGATGGGGTTGAGGGGTGTGAGTACATTTGTTGTTAGCTAGCTTGTAGGCAAATTAGTATTTTTTTAATTTTTTTTTAAAATTAGTATTTTCTTAAATTTTTTTATTTTTTTGAGTATGATATAATTTTAAAATTTAAAGCACATCTTCATCATTAATTATTTAAATAATTATTATTAGAGTATCATCATAAAAGATCATCTCGATCTGGTAGCTCTAGCTATATCGATCAATAAAGTTTGATTTCAATAGTCATGAATGACTGCATGATGATCTGATAGATAGAGACCATCGATAGATTCAAAAATTTATAACGAAGATCTTTATGATATTTATAGCATACTATCAAAATTTTACTTCAATCAAATATCATTATCATTATCAATTTAGCATGGGATGATTTGGACTGTTAAATAAAAAATAAGTGATCAAAAGGCTAAATAACGTTTGATAATAAGATTAGTTTTTAGATAAATGATCTTTGCTACTATTTTAATCATTTGTATGATGATGATTGTAAAATTCTTAATTATCTTGTATATATAAATCATCCATGTTAAGTAGATTTTACAAAAGCATGAGTATAATTGCTTAAGAACTTTAAGAATGTGTGTCAAGAGACATCTTTTTAGATAGTTTATGTATGCACGATTTGCTTTTTACGATCACCACTATACAAATGATCAAAGTAATAGCAAAGATCATTTATCTAAAAAAGTTATTTTATGATCAGACATCAATTAACCTTTTGATCATCATTTTTTATTTAACAATCTAAATTTTTTTATGCTAAATTGATCATGATAATTATATCCAATTGAAGTAAAATTTTGATAGTGCACTACAAATATCATAGAGATCATCATTGCAAATTTTCAGACCAATCAATGGTCTTTATCTATCATATCATTATATGATCATTCATGGCCATCGAAATCAAATTTTATTGATCGACATATCTAGGGTTACTAGATCAAGGCTGTCTTTTATGATGATACTCTAAAGATAATTATTTAGATAATGAATGATAAAGATAAATTTTAAATTTTAAAATTATATTATATTAAAAAAAATAAAAAAATTAAAAAGAATACTAATTTTTAAAAAATTAAAAAAAAAACTAATTTGCCTGTAGGCTAGCTAATAACGGACATGCTCGCACCCCTCAATCCATCACATAGGCCATGCAAGGCACATCTTTTCATCGCAAATAGTCCATCCTTTTATTTTTCTTAAATTACTATTTAAGGTCGATTATTTGCTACAAAAGTTTTTATCATAAATAATTATTATTTATAATAAAATTTTAGATTATATCATAAATAATAAATTATTTATGATGGAAAATTTTCATCATAAATAGTCCATTCTTTTATTTTTCTTAAAGTGCTGATTTAAGATAGCTTATTTGTGATGAAAATTTTTCATTGTAAATAATTCGATATTCCATCATATTGGAGCCGACTCAATGAAGGCTTAAGCTAGCTTAACTACATCTTGTACCATAGATTTTTGAAAATTATTTTCTATCTATCTAAGAGGGCCGGCTCGATATAGGTTCGAGCTGGCTCAATTGCAACCCAAGTCGGCTATTTACAGTAGAAAAATTTTCATCATAAATAATTATTTATTTATGACAAAAATTTTTCTTTACAAATAACTTGCCATTTAAGACAGCTTGATAGAGGCTTGAGCCAACTCGACTGTGTCTCATGCCATAAATTTTCAATCACTATTTTCTGTCTGCCTGAAAGGATCAACTCGATCTCAATCCGAGCCAGCTCAGGTTGTGATGGAGCCAGCTATTTGCGATGAAAATTTTTTACCATAAATAATCTTTTATTTATTTTTGTTAATTATTTATAATAAAAATTTTTCATCATTAACAATGGTTATTAGCGACATAATTTAAAATTTCATCATAAATAATTTTTTAAATATTTTTATATTTTTTAGAAGAAAATTTTTAGTGAAAAAATTGGCAAGAATTATTAGCGATAAAAATTTATTTTTCATTATTAATAATCATTTTAGCAATGAAAAATTTTCATCCCTAAAACTCTTTAAATGCTAGTTACCTCAACATCTCTTCCTTCTTGCGAAACCCACTCCTCTCTCTCTCTTTTGAAACCCCTAAAACCCTCTCCTCTCTCTCCCCCTCCTCTTGGGCTTCCACCGACCGGCAAGCACATCTCCCACTGCTGCCACTGCCCTCACCGTGGTTGCCATTTTTGCTATTATAAACCAAAGGTAAGCTCCCTATTTAGTGCAATAATTTTTTTTCGATCTTTTTGCATGCGGGTGGTGGTTGATGATGAGCGGAGGTGATGGGTGAAGGGTGTGGGGGTGGTGGGGGGGGGGTGGTGCTCGGACAGGGACAAAGAGGGGAGGGAGGGTGTTTGGCCAGGATGTGGTGGTGGTGACAGGCACAAACCCATGGGGTGAGGTGGAGGGAAACCGCAGGAGGTGGGGGGAGGTGGTGACGAGTTGGGTGGGGGCCGTGGAGGGTGGGAGGCGAAAGGGTGCTGTAGGGGGTGAGGGACACCATTGGTGATGGGCCCGATGGGGGCCGTAGGGGGTGGGGGCAGAGGGGCACCTATGGTGTGGGGGACGATAGTATCGGGCCAGATGGGGGTCGTGAGGGGTGGGGGCTGGATGGGCACCACAAGGGGTGGGGGCGATGGTGACGGGCTAGATGGGGGCCGTAGGGGGTGGCAGGTGGTGGTGACAACTGGTGGATGGTGGGGGGACCGAGGGAAGGTTATGGCTTATAGAAGAAAAAAGAAAAAAATAATTTTAAAAATTAATAATTTATTTATAATATTAATAATAATTAAAATAAGAATGACTATTAAAAAGTAGTATTGATAAATAAAATTAAATAAAATATTTAAAAATAAATTATTTTTATAATAAAAATAGTTAAATTTTTAAAATAATGATAAGATATTATTTTAAAAAAAATAATTTTATACTTTTGCTTGTTATAATTTAATGTTTTTACTTGTTTAGTCCCTGTATTTTATTATGATTATGATTTAATGTTTTAATTAGGATTAGCTGAATCCTTTAATTTTTAATGCATATGAATTATCCGATCTGGGATCTAATTAGGGACCTAGGTTGGGATTTGGATCATGATCTGGGTTGGATCAAGGTTGGGATCCCATTCGAGATCTAGGTCAAAATTCAGTTTGAGATCCGATCTAGAATCTAGTGTGGGGTCTAGGTCACAATCTAGGTTGGATCGAGGTCAGGATCCAGATTAGGATTCGATCTCGGATTTGAATCGAGATTCATTTCAGGATCTAGATCATGATCTGGATTGGATCAAGATCGGGATCTAGTCCAAGATTTGGATCGAGATCTGGTTAGGATCTGGGTCAGGATCCGGGTCTTGATCTAGATCAGATTGGGGTCAAGATTGGGGTCGGGATCCAATCTGAGATCTGGGTTGGATCGAGGTTGGGATCTAGATACATCTCTCTATTTCCATAAAGAGATGCATGATAGTGATTTAATGCATGTATTGATATAACCTTAGACTCCCATTTAAGAGTTGGTCCTAAGGTCCCCAAAACGAACTCTGTAAATGGCTCTTGAATGTCCCAATTTGGGTAGTTCAGAAATGCATCAATTTTTTATTGTTATCATGGTGTTCTTTGTTATATTATGAAAAATTCCAACATACTTATCTTATTTATTCTCTGGGTACATATTAAATATGGTTAAAATATAATCCATCTATTTCATGTACTTGGAGAACTATAGGAAGATGCTGTCGGATTTAGCATATATATGGAAGAATAAACAAAGATATGGCAATAATAAAAGTGATGCATTTTTTAAAGGAATAGGACCACACCTATTAGGAAGGAGTTGGTGGTTTTAGGATTCATTAAGCATTATTCTTTGTTGTCAGATGGATATCGACAAAAATTGAATGAATTATGTACATTGATCAATTGATCATCCTAATCGAGATCTAATTTAGGATCCAGTTCGGATGAATGCCAGGGTTATTTTCTTTATTGTTAACTTTTTTTTGTTGTCAGATGGATATTAACAAAAATTGGATGAATGCTAAGGATATTTTCTTGCCTGAATATCGAAAAGATGTTCGAGATTTTATTAAGTTTGCATGATGTAAGGTTGATAGTGCCAGTCGGATAAAGTGTCCATGCAAGAGATGTGTCAATATAGTATATCATCATATATCACTTATTGAGGAGCATCTGCTATGTTATAGTATGGATAAGAAGTATACTCGCTGGATATGGCATGGGGAGGGTGATCCGAATGAAGTTGTGTGCAACGATGATGATACTGAAGATGATAGCGATGCTGCTAAACCTATCAAACATGGTGGCATATGTTCATTATTAGATAATTTACATCAGGGTATTAGCTCAAATGTACCTATGAGTACTAGTGCATCTGAAGGCAGTTCTGATCATGAACAAAATATTAATGAGGTAGAAGGGACTTCTGAACAGTTTGCAAAGCTTGTAAGAGATATACGAGAGACACTTTATCCAAATTGTGTAAAGTTCTCCAAGTTAGAGTTTTTGATCAAATTCTTCATATTAAATTTATGAGCTGATGGAGTCCGAAGTCATTTGACCAAATTTGACATTGATTAAAGCAGCTCTTTTCGATGGATTGAGACTTCTGAAATCATATTTTGAAGCAAAAACATACATGTGGGAATTAGGACTTGGCTATATTCCTATACATGAATGCAAAAATAATTATATATTATTTTATAAGAAGAACAAACAAGCAAGTACATGTCCGCAACATGGAGAGCCTAGGTATAAAATCGATAATAGAAAAGAAAAGAAGATAACTCATAAGATTTTGAGATATTTTTCATTGATTCCAATACTTCAAAGGTTGTATATGTCCACCAAGATAGCTGAAGAAATAAGATGGCATCATGAGTAGTAGGTTTCGGAGGAGAACATACTTAGCCATCCGACTGACTCTGTAATATGAAAAGACTTCAATGCAAAGCATCTGCTATTTGTGAGTGACCTACGCAATATCCGGCTTGGTCTAGCAATAGATGGATTTAATCTCTTTGGCAATTTGAGTACTTTCTACAGCATGTGGTTTGTGGTGCTAGTTGTATATAATATATCACCATTGAAGTGCATGAAAGAGCCATTTATTTTTATGTTAATATTAATTCTGGATCTGAAAACACCAAGTAATTAAATTGACGTATATCTACGATCCTTAATCGATGATCTAAAGGAGCTATAGAAAAATGGAGTACAAACATATGATTCTATCAGTTGAAGAAATTTTAAGTTGCATGCTTTGGTTTTATGGACTATAAAAAATTTTCTTGCATATGAAAATTTATCTGAATGGAGTACCAAAGGATATCTGGCATATCCAATATACAATAAGGATACGTCCTTACATTTAAAGCATGGAAGAAAAATATGCTTTATGGATTATTGGCGGTTTCTACCTGCTAATCACTCTTAGAGGACTCATTATAACCAATACTTTGATGGTAAGTAGGACCAACATCTGCCACCTAAGGAGTTAAGTGTAGTGAAAGTTTTAAAACAACTTGAAGCCATTGAAAATATGAAATTTGAAAAAATATTGGATACTCGCAAGTGGAAGTGTACTGAAGCTGAGCTGAATTAGACGAAGCAAAGCCTATTTTTTGAACTACCATACTAGAAGAAACTACTATTTCATCATAACCTGAATGTAATGCATATTGAAAAAAATATTTATGATGATGTCATCAATACAGTATTAAACATCATAAAAAAATAAAAGATTATTCAAAAGCTCGTCTTGATTTGTAAGAAATAAAAATCCAGCCAAAGTTGCATTTAGTTCATCGAGGTGATAAGTTTTTTATACCACCTGTATGTTATTCACTATTTGGCGAGGAGAAGAAGAGTTTCTGTAGATGGTTCAAAATCATAAATTTTTTCGATGCTTATGCTTCAAATATATCGCAGTGTATTGGCAATAATGATCGCAATATCTTGGGCATGAAAAGTCATGACTCCCATGTGATGATGTAGCACTTGCTTGCTATGGTGATGCATGGCTATCTGAATGGTGATGTTCAAGCTGCATTGATTGAGTTGAGAGTATTCTTTCCAGAACTCACTAGAACATGAAAGATTTTTGCCCACAATTATTTTGATATTTAGCAACAATTATCATCGCCACTAAGACATATACTAGCAATTGCTTATTTGCCGGTAGAACCAAGGTTGGGAAAAGTTATACCAGCAATTATAGAGATTACTGATAAAGGTATAAGGAATTGCCACTATAAATTTTAGTTATTACGGCAATTGATATGGTTAAATATAATTGCCATAATATAGCAATTTATCTATGCCAAATGGTATTTCTTTTGCGGTGATTATAATTGTCACCAAAAGATAAGTCTTTCGCGGCAACTACAATTGCTATGATATAGCAACATATCTATGCCTAGGATATGTCTTTCAAGGCAATTACACTTGCCACTAAAAGATAGGTCTTTCATGGCAATTACAATTGCCATGATATAGTAACATGTCCATGCCCAAGATATGTCTTTCATGCTAATTACAATTACCGCTAAAAGTTATATCTTCCATGATAATTACAATTGCTACTAAAAGATCGAGGTATGCCTTTCATGATCATTATAATTGCAGCTAAAAGGTATAACAATCTAACTTAATAATTATTAGTGGCAATTAGAAATACCACTATATCACCCCATTGTTAATCTATATTACAATATGCCATATTGACATAAGAATTTTAATTGATATCACAATTGAGACCTATTCAAATATCAATATTCATCATAACAATATCAAAATAATTTTTATAATTAATTTTTAAGCACAACCCAACCAACTAATAAAGTACTATATATTATAATAACCAAAAGAGAGTTTACACTATATATTTTGTCAAGTCTGTAACTCTTAAATACAAATACAACAGAAATTACTATCCATCACAATCATAAAATGAACAAGCAAACAATATAGTCTCTTTCTCAATGAACTATCAATATCAACTAGACTTTTAGCCCAAAGCAATCTAACTCACAACGTGCATACTGAAAAAAAAAAAAAAAGATGGATAAATAACACTATAAGAAAACTAATTTTTCGTAATGGAATTATTTACGATGAAAAAATTTTTGTTACAAATATAAGTATTTATGATGAAAAATATTTCCATCACAAATAGTAATTATTTATAATTAAAATTTATTTATGTTGCAAATAATCATTTTTTATGATGCAAAAATGATTTACATCATAAATGATCAATTATTTATGATGAAAATTTTTTATCATAAATAATCGACCCTAATTTAATCATTTAAAATAAAGAAAAAGAGCAGCTTATTTATGATGAAAATTTTTCATCATAAATAATAATCATTTATGATACAAATAATTTTTGCATCATAAATAATCCATTATTTATTATAAAAATTTTTCATAATAAATAATCAATCATAAATAAATTATTTAAAAAATTAAAAAGACTAGATTATTTATGATGAAATTTTTTCATCATAAATAATTGATCTTTTATGATGAAAATTATTTTTTATCATAAATGATAGATTATTTACAATAAAAAATTTTCATCATAAATAATCAATGATAAATAAATTATTTAAAAAATTAAAAATACTAGATTATTTATGGTAAAATTTTTTTATCATAAATAATCTATCATTTGCGATGTAACTAGCATTTCCATCGCAAATGATCAATTATTCATGATAAAAATTTTATATCATAAATAATCAATCATAAATAAATTATTTAAAAAACTAAAAAAATTAATTTTTTTTTATGAAACTTTTCATCATAAATAATTTATTATTTATGATGAAAAATATTTTTTCATTGTAAATGATAGATTATTTATGATGAAAATTTTTCATCATGATGAAAAATATTTTTTCATCATAAATGATAGATTATTTATGATGAAAATTTTTTATCACAAGTAAATAAATCATTTAAAAGATTAAAAATGCTAAATTATTTATGTCGAAAAATTTTCATTGAAAATAATCTATCATTTACAATGCAACTAGCATTTACATCATAAATGATCATTATTTATGATGAAAATTTTTCATCATAAATAATCAACCATAAATAAATTATTTAAAAAAATAAAAAAGCTAGATTATTTATGTTGAAAATTTTTCATCATAAATAATTAATCATTTGCAATGCAAATCATTTTTACATCATAAATAATTAATTATTTATGATGAAAATTTTTCATTGCAAATTATCGGATCAAAATTTTTCATTTAAAAGATAGAAAAAGTGGACTATTTTAAAAACAAAAAAATGGCAAAGATGCACCATACATGGCTGATGCGATGGGGTTGAAGAGTGTGAGCACATCCACTGTTAGCTAGTCCATGGATAAATTAATATTTTTTTCTATTTTTTTAAAAATTAGTATTTTTTAAATACTTTTTTTTTATTTTTTTCTAAATATTATATAATTTTAAAATTTAAAGTTCATATTCTTCATTCATTATTTAAGTAATTATCATGCAAGTATCATTACAAAAGACCACCTCGATCCAGTAGCTTTAACTATGTTGATTAATAAAATTTGATTTCGACGGTCATGAATGATCACATGATGATCTATTATACAAAGATCATCAATGGATTTGAAAACTTGCAATGATGATCTCTATGACTTTTGTAGCATAATATCAAAATTTTACTTCAATCAGACATCATTATCATTATCAATTTAGTATAGAATGATTTAGACCATTAAATAAAAAATGAGTAATCAAAAGGCCAAACAACATCTGATTATAAGATGATTTTTAGATAAATGATCTTTGCTACTATTTTAATCATCTATATAGTAGTGATTATAGAATCTAAATTTCATGTATATGAATCATTCATGTTAAGTAGATTTTACAAAAGAGTAAGTATAATTACTTAAGAACTTAAAAAATATGTATCGAGAGATATAGTTTTAGATAATTTATATATACATGGTTTGCTTTTTATGATCACCATTATAAAAATGATCAAACTATTAGCAGTGATCATTTATCTAAAAAAATTATCTTATAATCACATGCCATTTGGCCTTTTAATTACTCATTTATTATTTAACGATTCAAATCATCCCATGCTAAATTGACTATAATAATTATATCCGATTGACTTAAAATTTTGATAGTATACTATAAATATTATAAAGATCATCATTATAAGTATTTAGATCTATCGATGATTTTTATCTATCAGATCATCATATGGTCATTTGTGACCATCAAAATTAAATTTTATTGATCAACATAGCTAGAGCTACCAGGTCGAAGTGATCTTTTATAACGATACTCGCACAATAATTACTTAAATAATAAATGATAAAAATAGACTTTAAATTTTAAAATTATATAATATTTAAAAAATAAAAATAATATTTTTTTAAAAATACTAATTTATAAAATTAAAAAATATTAATTTATCTATGGGCTAGCTAATAGTGGATGTGCTCACACCCATCAACCTTATCGCATTAGCAACACATGGCACATCTTTGCCCTTTTTTATTTTAAAAATAGTCCACTTTTTGTATCCTTTAAATGAAAAATTTTGATCTGATTATTTACAAAGAAAATTTTTTATTGTAAATAAAAATTATTTACAATAAAAATAGAATTTATGTTGTGAATAATTGATTATTCATGATGGAAAAAGAATTTTTATCATAAATAATAGATTATTTATGATGTAAAATGTTCATCACAAATAATCCACCATTTTTTTAAAATGATAAATTTATGACTGATTATTTATAATAAAAATTTTTCATCATAAATAATCTATTATTTATGATGAAAATTTTTTCATCATAAATAATCAATTATTTACATTAGAAAATTTTCATCGCAAATATTGCATGCCATTTAATTAGATAATAATTATTTATATAATTATTATTAGCGATGAAAAATTAGATTTCATCGTAAATAAATTTATCCATTTTTTTATATTTTTTAAGAAGAAATTTTTTTTGAAAAATAATTGATAGGATTTATTAGTGATGAAAATGCTATTTTTGTCATAAATAATGGTTTTAGTGATGAAATTTTCATTGCTAAAAATGCATCGCTAAAACTCATTAAATATCCATCCCCACTACATCGCTTCCTTCCCATGAAACTCACTCATCTCCGAAACCCTCTACTCTCCTCTCTCTCCCTCCTCTTGGGCTTCCATCGACTGGCAACCGTATCTCCCACTGCCACTGCCATTACCATGCTTGAATCGAAGGTAAGTTCCATCCCATCCTTGATTTAATTTTTTTTTTTGTTCTTTCGATCGTCTACGCATGCGGGTGTTGCCGTGCAGTGGTCGATGATGGGTGGAGGGGCACGGGGGTTGGTGGGTGGGTGCCAACAGGTCATGAGTGGTGTTGATGGGCCGGTTGGGGGCCATGGGTGGTGGAAGGCGGAGGGTGCCATAGAGGGTGGGGGGCCGTGGGGGGTAGGGCACCAAGGGGTAGTAGTGAAGGGTTTGGTGGGGGCCACGGGTGGTGGGAGGCAGGAGGGTGCCGCAAGAGGTGGGAGGCCATAAGGGGTAGGGGTGGAGGTGCACCGCAAGGGGTCAGGGGCCACAAGGTGTGGGGCACGGAGGGGCAGTGGTGACCGCAGGTCAAGTAGGGGCTGCAAGTGGTGGGAGGCGGAGGGGCACCGCAGGGGGGGGGGGCCGCAAGGGGTGGGGGTTGGAGGGCACCGTAGGGGGTGGGGGTTTGTAGGGGATGGTGGGTGGAGGGGTGCCGTAGGGGGTGGGGGGTCGCGAGAGGTGGGGACGGATGGGTGATGGTGATGGATCGAGTGGGGACTGCGAGGGTGGTGGGTGGTGGTGATGGCCGGGTAGTGGTGGTGGGACCCAAGAAAGGGTTAGGTTAGTCCTTAATTAATTTTTAAAATTTAATAATTAATAATAATAATAAAATAGATTGATAAATAAATTTTAAAATAGATTAATAAAAATATTTAAAAATAAATTATTTTTTATAATTAAAATAGTTAGATTTTTAAAATAATTTTTAAACTTTTATTTGTTATAATTTACTATTTTTACTTATTTAGTCCCTATATTTTATTATGATTATGATTTAATATTTTAATTTGTATTAACCAAATGTTTTAATTTTTAATGCATATGAACTATCCGGTTCGGGATCTAGATAGGGATCCGATCTAGGATCTGGGTTGGGATTTTGATTGAGATTGGATTATTGAGGTTGGGATCGAGGTCAAGATTTGGTCCGCGATCTAGCTTGGAATCTGGTCTAGGATCTGATCCTGAATCTAGCTCGATTTTTAGGTCATGATCCAGGTTGGATCAAGATCAAAATCTGGGTCAGGATCTAGTTTGGAAAAATAATTGATGGGATTCATTTTAGGATCCTATCCAGGATCTAGTTTGGGATTCGGGTCATGATTCTAGTTAGATCGAGATCAAGATCTAGGTTGGGATTCGATCTAGGATTCAGTCTGGGATCCTGTCTGAAATTTGATTTGAGATTTGAGTCATGATCTGGATCAAATCTCGATCAGGATCCAGGTCGGGATTTGGTCTGGGATCTGGTCCGGGATTGGGTTTGGAATTTAGGTTATGATTTGGGTTAGATTGAGGTCAGGATTTGGTTCAAAATCTAGTCTGGGATCCTGTTCAAGATCCAGTTTAGGATTTGGGTTATGATCTGGATCAGATCTTGGTCAAGATTCAGGTCAAAATTTGGTCCATGATCCAATCTGGGATCCTATCTAGGATCTAGTTCAAGATTCGGATCATGATCCGGATCGAGATCTAGGTCGAGATTCGATCTAGGATTCGATCTGGTAATGATTTAATACATGCATTAATGTAACATTATACTCCTATTCAAGAGTCGGTCCTAGGATCCCTGAAATGGACTCTATGAATGGCTCTTGGATGTTCCGATTTAGGCAGTTCAGAAATACATCAATATTTTATTATTGTCATGGCATTCTTTATTCTATTATGGGAAATTCCATCATAGTTATCTTATTTGCTCTTTTAGTACATATTTGATGTGGTTAAAATATGATCCATCTATATCGTGTACTTGGAGAACTATAGGAGATGCTGCTTGATTTTTTTTGGATATGAAACAAAGAATAAAACTATGGTAACAATAAAGTGATACATTTTTGAAAGGGGTATAGGACCATACCTATTAGAAAGAAGTTGGTGGAGATAGGATTCCTAAATCATTATTCTTTATTATCAGATGGATGTCGATAAAAGTTAGATGAATGTCAGGAGTACTTTCTTGCCTTAATATCGAAAAGGTGTTTGAGATTTTATTGAATTTGCATGGTGTAAGGTTGATAGTGCTAGTCGGATATAGTGTTCATGCAAAAGATGTATCAATATGGTATATCATCACATATCACTTGTTGAGGAGCATCTACTACATTTTGGTATGGACAAGAAGTATACTCGCTGGATATGGCATAGGAAAGGTGATCCAAATGAAGTTGTGTATGATGATGATGATATTGAAAATGTTAGTGATGCTGCTAAACCTATCGAACATGGTGGTATAGGTTCACTATTGGATGATTTACATCAGGATGTTTACTCAAATGTACCCATGAGTACTAGTATATCTCAAGGTAGTTCTGATCATAAATATAATATTAATAAGGTAGAAGAAACTTTTGAATAGTTGCAAAGCTTATAAGAAATGCATGAGAGCCAGTCTACCCAAATTGTGTAAAGTTCTGCAAGTTAGAGTTTTTGATCAAATTGCTTCATATTAAAACTATGAACTGATGGAGTCATAAGTCATTTGATCAAAATTTAGCATTGATTAAAGCAGCTCTATCTAATGGATCGATACTTTTGAAATCATATACGGAAGCAAAAATATACATGCAAAAATTGAAACTTGGCTATATTCCTATATATGCCTGCAAAAATGATTGTATATTATTTTACAAAGAGAACGAACAAGCAAGTGAATATTCGCAATATGGTGAGCCTAGGTACAAAATCGGTAATAGAAAAGGAAAGAAGATACCTTATAAGGTTTCAAGGTATTTTTCATTGATTCCATGACTTCAAAGATTGTATATATCCACAAAGACAACTGAAGGAATGAGATGGCATCATGAACTATGGGTTTCGAAGGAGAACATGCTTAGCTAGCCAACTGACTCTATAGTATGGAAAGACTTCGATACAAAGCATCCATAATTTATGAGTGACTCGTGCAATATCTGTCTTAGTTTAGCGATAGATAGATTTAATCTCTTTGGTAATTTGAATACTTTCTACAGTATGTGGCCTGTAATGCTAGTTGTATATAATGTGCCATCTTGAAAGTGCATGAAAGAACTATTTATTTTTATGTCACTATTGATTCCAGGTCCGAAAACATCAAGTAATGAAATTGATGTATATCTATGATCCTTAATCGATGATTTAAACAAGCTATGAAAAAATGGAGTACAGACATATAATTCTATTAGTCGAAGAAATTTTAAGTTGCATGCATTGATTTTATGGACTATAAATGATTTTTCTATGTATGAAAACTTATCTGGGTGGAGTACCAATGGATATCTGAAATGTCTAATATGCAATAAAGATATGTCCTCCTTATATTTAAAGCATGGAAGAAAAATCTACTTCATGGGTCATTGATGGTTTCTACCTACTAAACACTCTTGGAGGATCCATTATAACCAATATTTTAATGGTAAGTCTGATCGATGTCCGCCACCTAAGGAGTTAATTGGAGAGGAAGTTTTTTCATCGAGTACTTGCAAGTGGAAGTATACTAAAGTTAAGCTAAATTGGGCGAAGTAAAGCCTATTTTTCGAACTACCATATTGGAAGTAGCTACTACTTCATCTTAACCTGGATGCAATGCACATTGAGAAGAATATTTATGATAATGTCATCGGTACAGTGTTGAACATCATCAAAAAAATAAAAGATAATTCAAAAGCTTGTCTTGATTTGCAAGAAATGGAAATTCGGCCAAAGTTATATTTAGTTCATCGAGGTGAAAATTTTTTTATGCCACCTACATGTTATTCACTATTTGGCAAGGAGAAGAAGAATTTTTATGGATGGTTCAAAACTATAAAGTTTTTTGATGTTTATGCTTCAAATATATCATGGTGTGTTGGTAACAATGACTGCAATATCTCTAGCATGAAAAGTCATGACTCCCATATGATAATGCAGTGCTTGCTTCTTGTGGTAATGCATGGCTATCTGAGTGGTGATGTTTAAGCTGCATTAATTGAGTTGGAAGTATTTTTTTGAAAATTGTATTATCGCAAATTGAAGATTAACATAATTGAGAAGTTTGAGAAGGATATTATGCTCATTTTTTATAAGTTAGAAAAATTTTTTCACCATCATTTTTTGATATTATGGTGCACCTGACTGTTCATCTTCTAAAGAATGCTCTTCTAGCTGGCCCAGTACATTATCGATGGATGTATCCTATTGAAAGGTAAAGAAATCGTAATCTCTTTGACATATCAATTATAAGATGTAAATGTATTAGAACTCTTTAAATTATTTTTTATTTGCAGATTCTTGTATACTCTAAAAAAGTATGTGCACAATAAGGCATGATCTAAAGGATCCATAGTGGAAGCATATATAGCTACAGAGTATCTCATATTCTGCTCGATGTATCTTAACGATGTCGAAATAAGATTCAATGTGTAGATTGTAACACAAACCGTAAATGAGATGATGATGAAATGACACTATCCATATTCAAATAAATGATTTGATCCATAAGTGGAAGAAGATATGAGTTTATGGACATGAATGAGCTATCCAAGGCATACTTCTATATTCTAAATAATTATGAAGAAATTAAAGATTTAATTAAGTATTATCTTAGTATAATTTTAGCATTCTAACTAATTTTTTAATGTCGATGTAAAATTAAAAGTCATGACTTATTGTAAGAACCACAAGAATATACTATCCAGGTAGAATAATACAAATATTGATGATTGATATAGGAGAAAATTTGTAAAATGATTTAGAGACCATGTAAGTTTCATTGATATTACGTTATATTTTTATAATTATGCAATTAATTACTTGTACCAATGCTATTTTTAATATTATATTGTAGATAAAATCTAAGTATTTCAATAAAAAAGAGGGTGTGATCGATGAGTCGTATGACTTACCATGTGGCCTCGATCGAAGGGTTAACTACTACACATCCTGTATCATTGGAGGAATGAGATTTTATACAAGAGAGCTTAGGATGCAAAGATGGACTCAGAATAGTGGGATTGCTACAATAGGATATGAATGAGAAGAGAAGATTGAATATCTTGATGTATTGATAGATATCATAGAATTGAAGTATGGATCCAAAAATTCGGTATTCTTGTTTCAATATGAACGATGGGATATTAGCAATAAGAAGATCTGTATTCATATTGATCTATACTTTACTAGTATAAATTTTGCACGAACATGGTACCAGAATAAGCCGTATATATTAGCAACTCCAACGAAACAAGTAATATTTTTAAAGGATTCGAAATATCAAGGTGATTGGTATGTCGTACAGAGAATAATACCTAAAGATGTATATGACAGACCAACTTGATTAGAGATGAATGATAATTTAGATCTATATGAAGAAAAAGCTTTTTAAGAGGAAGAACAAATATTGATCGAGTACCTTGTTGATAAAGAACTTATGACAGCTTCTTTGAATAGGGCTAATCTATCATCCAATGAAGTTGAAGTTGATTTTGTATTTAATCTTGATAATTTGGAGGGCAACAATCGGTTCATAAATGATGATGAGATAGAAGATGATACATTAATCGATTATTATATTTCAGAAAAGAATCTAAAAATTAAGGAGGATATGGATATTGATAAGTAGATCTATATTCTTTTTTGAATCTTATCCCGCAATAATGATATGCAATACAATTCTATTTATTAGCATTTATATTATTTTTGCTATTATTATTCATTATTATATTTATTTATATGTCAAGTTAATTATATGCATAGTTTAAGCATTGTAGGTATGGCGTCAGAAGGTAGACGATGATGTTCGAATTTCTAGCCTACCCTTGAGCCTTCCCCCATTTCTACTACTACACCATCAAAGTCACCAGAGGGCCCTATAGAGATGGATCTAAGTGAGGCAAGCCCGACTGGTATTTTAATATTTTTACATAATAAAATTTAATTTTAATTTACCTATTAGGTTTATAGATGGCTATCATACTAATAATTTATTTATTGTTCTTTCAGGCCATTCCCTATCGATGGTGAGGTGAGGGTGAGGTCCGTCAAAGAACATCACCCTTGAGCATTAGAGATGCGAGTATGAGGGACAGTGTCTCCACATCGAGATTTCATCAGGCTATACTAGGCCTATTAGGAGATGGTGCAAACCATGGCAGACTGAGCTGGGCATCATATGCCACAGCTTTGTCCCGACGATGCTCTTTGATTGGCATCAAGTTACATGAGCTCAGAGGAAGGTCTTCTATAACTACTTATAGGTACAATAATATGTATTTAAATATTTAATTAATACTATATTCTTATAATATTTATTATTAATAGGCTATATTTAATATTATTGATTTCAAGAACGATCGTATGTGGTGAGCTATAGATAATCATTTATACTCATATTTTAAGGAGTACTAGCATCGCATTCATCACTACTAGTATGCTGTAGTGCACAACTAGGGGGTGGAGACAATGTAGCAGCGGCCATATGATAGCATCAGTATCAAGGATTGGGCTGCCATATGCCGCACGTACGAGGACCCGACACATCAAGTAACTTTTTTATTTAGAATTTAATAATTAAATTATTTATTTTTAAATTTAATTACTTACTAATTTGACTATTAACTATGCAGGATCAATGTGCCAAAAGTGCCATGAGTCAAGCGAGATAGATAGTCTTGCATTATTGGGGTTCGAGGCCATTCGCTCACCATATGAAGCAGATAGTAAGTAATTTTTATTTATCATATTTTAACTCTTTAATTATTTAAAATTTTTTTATTAATTATTATCAAATTATAAAGAGATATAGAGAGTGATGAGCTTCTTGATAGGATCAAGATCTACCGGCAGACCCATCAATGATGGTCAGGAGACTGGATGGCTGAAATTCAGGAGCTTTATGTAAGTTTTTTTAACTATTTTTTTCATTAACATTTTACTTTTTAGTATAAACTTAGAATAGCTATAACTTTAATTTTCAAGATCATATGATAGACATTAGATTCCAGCCTACCGTATAGGGCTCAACCGCACCCATAAATGATGAGATTTGTGATCAGGTGCTTGGTACGTGATCCTATTATGCTAGAAGGCTAGGGCATGGGATTAGAGCTCCTATATCTTCATGTTCATCCAGTACTAACATCTATGCTTCCTGTGATGTTCGTGAAGGAAAATCCTAATTTCCCGGTCCAGGTTCGTTCAGATCTGATCAAATCAAGAGATATATTTCAAAAATTTTTCTCTTAATCCCAATCAGATCTTGATATGTTTCAGATCTGATTCTTATTATTTTAATAAAATAAAATTAAATGATAAATTAAATCAAATTTAATTTACCTAATCTGGGTAATCCTATTACCCTGTTGATGATCCTATTTGCAGCGGAAGGTTCTGGATCGTAGCCACGCAAGCGCCTGGCCTCTACCGGTATCCACTCAGGTTGAATCTGAAGATCCTCTTCTTCTCTATCATGCCTCCAAAAATTAGGTCTGGATCTGATCTGAAGGATCTTCAAAACTCTTTTGAAGATGAGCAGTCGTCCTTTGCAGCAGCACAGCCTTCTTATTTTTGATCGCCTTTCTTTGATCTGAATTGCACCAACCAAGGTCCAAAACTCTTTTTGGACGTGGAGAGCAAGGGGAGAAGGTGGTTTGGCATAGAGAGGGAGGGGAGAGGCAGCCTTGGGGTGTGGGGTTTCTCAATTGAATTGCTTAGAATCTGAGTTGGGCGCAGGGTCTTATTTATAGACTAGCTGTGATCCAACTCCTCTTCTTCCCAACCAATCACAACCCTTTGTGAAATCAGATCTAAATCTGATTGGTGGGAATAGAGTCCCCTGGATTCCTCCTTAGAGGGCGCCTAAGACCAAGTCAAAGTTGGTTCTTAGGAAGAACTCTAATTGGAATCCAAAAAGGAGATGGAGTCCTTGTCCAACAAGGACTCCTCCTGGGCGCCTCCAACTTGGGCACACGCCTAGGGTGGCGTGCGCCCTTCTCCTTGCCAGGTT
>QRFJ01004728.1:379172-419114 GCA_006176705.1 Cocos nucifera | reverse complement strand
CTAGCAATAATTTTCTTGAACCTAATTGAACTGGATCTGTTCAATTGATGATCACCAGATTCAAACCTTTGTTTGAGTGACCCAGTTAGGTTCAGTTCTGTATGATAATGGGATATATCATGATCTCTATCATCGACATCATCGAAACTCCTTTCGATGGATCAAAACTCTTCTGATTCGAATAGCTAGAATGATCGATCATCTAAATCATTCTAATTGCTCCCAAAATCCACCAGTGACACCTAACAGTATATGGTGGCAACCCATCAGAGCTGAATGTGAACCTCTTGGTGCAGCTACCTGTGTGATTAAGTTCTTCTATCTTGAGCCTCGATCAGATTAGGGTTAAGGTGAACTCATCAAACCCTAGTTTCTGTCATATGATGTAATCATTCGATTTAGGTCCGATGTGAAAAGCTAAATAAAAACTTTTTCTATTATTTCACTCTACCATGGCCATGGGCTTTAGGACTTGATTCTCATGATCATCATAGAGCTGCTCCTCTACCACCGAGGTAGATAGATTCCATCTTGATGCTATTCAGTTCCTACAATTAACATGCTATAGCCAACATACACCTCAGGGTTCTATATGGCTAGGAGATCGAGTAATGGTGTAGTCAAACTATAACACCCTCAAGGTGAACTATCGATGCACCTCAGATCAAAGAATCAGACACACTACTGCAGCATCGAGTCAGTCATTGACGAGAAGGTAGACTTTCTAATGATTACTCGAGGTGGTCATGCTCAGTACCCTCATTCTCTAACGAGTACTTATACTCTCTCTTCGGTGTCTCCACAACGTAGACTCAAGACTCATCTACTAAAGATAAGCGATTGTACACCAACCTTCCGGATCAATCACCATCCTCGTGATGATCCTATGGTCGGAAGCATTTTATGAGTTAATAATGATTATTCATGTCTTAAATTTTCAACTTTTGAAAATATGAATTATTATTACCATTAACTCAAAGGATGTATCACAGACACTAAATACACATATGTGATAGAAAATAATTTATTTTATTGATATTAGTCAAAATTATAATTTTGCCTCTAGAAGTGTATTATAAGTGTCAGCCAATTCTGGCTTCTAGGGCACATATATCTAACGCCCTTATCCTATTAACGGACTGGATGTACGTGATGACCTTACTAAGGAGCGGGGCGAGACTATGGAGGACCTCATCTCTGTACCCTTAAATGATGGAAACATGGAGCACGCAGTCCAGATCGGCTCCAACTTGGGGTTCGAAAGCAACTCATTACCTTTCTCAGAAAAAATGCGGATGTCTTCGCCTGGGCTCCAGCGGATATGCCAGAAATTGATACCGAGGTCATGGAACATCGACTGGCCGTTGATCCAAAGCATCGATCGATAAAAAAGAAGATACGCAACCACACTCTAAAGAGGCAAAAAGCAATCATCGAAGAAGTAGGCAAGCTCCTCAAAGCTGGATTTATCCAAAAAGTTAACTATTCGACCTGGATCTCAAACGTGGTCCTCATCAAAAAGGCAAACAACAAGTGAAGGATGTGTATAGACTTTAAAAAGCTGAACAAGATCTGTCCGAAAGATAGCTACTCTCTACCCAGAATTGATCAACTGGTGGATGCGACCTCGGACCATGAGCTCCTTACCTTCATGGATGTCTTCTTCGATTATAATCAGATACGGATGGCGCCTAAGGACAAGGAGAAATCTATTTTTATTACTAATCGTGGTCTTTATTATTACAGGGTTATACCCTTTGGACTGAAAAATATAGGGGCAACATACCAGTGCCTGATCAACAAGATCTTCAAGGAGCAGATCGGCCACAACATTGAGGTATACGTAGATGACATGCTCATCAAAAGTCAAGCTTTTACAGACCACCTCGCCGATCTTGAAGAGACCTTCAGTGCACTCAGGAAGCATAAGATGAAATTCAACCCAACTAAGTGCACCTTTGGTGTGACCTCTGAAAAATTTTTGGGGTTCATGGTGTCAAGGTGCGGGATCGAAGCAAATCCTGAGAAAATCTGAGCCATTCAGGAGATGACTGCTCCAAAAATAATCAAAGAAGTTCAATGCCTGACTGAAAAAGTGGCGTACTTAAATCAGTTTATCTCGAGATTGGTCGAGCGATGCATGCCCTTCTTTTAAGTTCTTAGGCAGTCAAAGAACTTCTGCTGGATGATGGAGTGCCAATGGGCATTTAAGGAGCTCAAAAACTATCTCAACTCACCCCCACTACTGGCAAAGCCAAACCTAAAGAAAAATTATTTTTGTACCTAGCAATCTCCCCGGTGGCAGTTCTGGTCAAGGAAGAAGCGAAGATGCAATGACCGATCTACTACGTAAGCCGGATCCTGAGGGATGCAGAGATCAGGTACTCTAGGCGAGAAAAATTGACTTACTCTCTTCTAATTGCTGCTAGGAGACTCTGACCTTACTTTCAAGGGCACTCCATAATGGTCCTCACGGACCAACCAATAAAAGCAGTCCTACATCGAACGAACGCTTTCGAGAGAATCGCAAAATGGACGATCGAGCTCATGAAATTTGATATCAACTATCAACCCCAGCCATCGATCAAAGTCCAGATATTATCAAATTTTGTAGTAGAATGTACTATTCTAGCTGAAGCCGAGCTTGAACAGAATGAGACTGGCGCCCTACTGCCATGACCAAGCCTCTCCAAGGAGAGTGCCGATCTTTTCGAATGCTTTTGGACTCTGTACGTGGATGGTTCATCCAACACCACTGGAGTAGGTACGGAGTTGGTCTTAGTCAGCCCCGAGGGAGTCATCACCGAGTATGCGCTATGCTTCAAATTTTCTATGACTAATAATAGGGTCGAATATGAAGCGCTGATCGTCGGATTAAAAATAGCAAGAAAATTAAAAATAGATCGGCTTCAAGTCTACAGCAATTTTCAATTAGTAGTTAGCCAAGTTAGTAGCAGCTACAAAGCACAAAAGAAAAGTATGATGAAATATCTTGAGAAAGTAAAGGACTTGACTCCGGCCTTTAGCTATTTTAGCCTTCGAAAGATTTTAAGGGCAGAAAATATAAGAGCCGACCTTTTCTCTAAGTTGGCCATTTCAACCCCAGTCGAACTGCCCAATGAAGTATTTTTTAAGATCCTGAGGTGCCCAAGTCCAGAGGAATTATAGGTCGTTTTACAGACGGAGCTCGAGTCGAGCTGGATTGACCCATTGGTCATCTACCTTAAGGAGGGAGTCCTTCCTCATGATCCAAAAGAAGCTCGAAAACTCAAAAATTAAGCCTCCCAGTACATTTTGTACGAGGACAGGTTGTATAAGAGGTCATATTCACTGTCGCTGTTAAAATATCTCCGACCTTCAGAGGCCGACTTTGCATTATGAAAAGTGCATGAGAAAATTTATGAAAGTCATGTAGGAGCCAGATTTCTGTCACAAAAACTACTTCGACAAAGGTACTATTGGCCGACCTTATTTCATGATTTTGTGGAGTATGTTAAGAAATATAATCACTGTCAAAAGAATGTAAACGTACAAAGACAGCCGACCTTTGAGCTTACTCTGCTAAGTGCGCCTTGGCCATTTGCGCAATGGAGAATGGACATACTTGGCCCTTTTTCGATGGCGTTCGGGCAGCAAAAGTTTCTTCTGATCGCGATCGACTATTTCACCAAATGGGTCGAAGCTGAACTACTAGCAAAAATTACTAAGATCAACGTACAGGACTTCATCTGAAAGTCAATAGTCTGTCGGTTAGGTCTCCCCCAAACTCTCATAACTGAAAATGGGCGATAATTCACTGGAACGAGGTTCGCCGAGTTCTGCAAAAACCTAAATATCTCCCATCACTTCACATCGGTAGCTCACCCACAGGCAAATGGAAAAGCTGAAGTGACCAACCAGACTCTACAGCAAGGCATCAAGATGAGGCTCGATAGAGAAAAGGTGGCCTGAGTGGACAAATTCTACCACATCCTCTGGGCGTACCGAACTACACAAAGATTACCAACTGAGAAAATACCCTTTACCTTGGCCTTTGGAATGAAGGCAGTCATACCAATCGAGCTTAAACTCCTATCAGCATGGGTCGCGACCTTTAATGAGTAGCATAACCCGTAGGACCTCCGAGCCAATCTCGATTTGCTGAAAGAAAAAAGAGAGAAAGCCCAGGTCCGGATGGTGGCCTACAGGCGAAGGGTGGCCCGATATTATAACTCCAGAGTCAGAAGTAAAATATTCAAAATGGAAGACTTAGTGCTTCGATGAGCCGCCATCTTCCAACCTCAAAGCCAGAGGAAGCTTGCCCCAAATTGGGAAGGCCCATAAGAAGCGGTAGAGGTCGTCTGGCCCGGGACTTATCACCTAAAGGAGCTCGAAGGAACAACGCTCCCACGATCTTGAAACTCAAAAAACTTGAGGATGTATTATCAGTAATTTTTCCTCAATAAAATATCTCGATTTTAACATTATTATTTCTTGATGCAAAAATTATGTGATGGTAAGAAAGAAGCAACTAAAAGTAGCCATGTTTGAAACAGGAGGAGAACCTCGTCCTAACATGAGCAAAGTCGAAGGCCTCGTTCATTTTAGACGAGATGGAGGGAGAGGCCCTAACAACAGTCCTTATGTGCCTCCACAGCCCGTTAGAAATATGAGAAGGACCTCATCCTAACATGAGCAAAGTCGAAGGCCTTGTTCATTTTAGACAAGATGGAGAGAGAGACCTTGACAACGGCCCTTATGTGCCCCCACAGTCCATTAGGAATAGGAGGAGGATCTTATCCTAATGTGAGCAAAGTCGAAGACCTCTTTCATCTTAGATGGAATGAGAGAAAAGGCCCCGACAATGACTCCATTGTGCCTGACAATAATAGAAGATAAGATCTTCTTCAACCTTGACTGTTGGAGATAAGATCTCCTCCGAGCTCCACATTCAATCTCAACTGCTGGAGATAAGATCTCCTCCGAGCTCCACCTTTAATCTTGACTGCTGGAGATAAGATCTCCCCCGAGCTCCTATGTCAAAAGGAGATAAGATCTCTTTCAACCTTGACTGCTGAAGATAAGATCTCTTCCAAGCTTCTACGTCAATAGAAAACAAGATCTCCTTCAATCTCGACTACTGGAGATGAGATCTCCTCCGAGCTTCTACGTCAATAGGAGACAAGATTTCTTCAACCTCGACTGCTGGAGATGAGATCTCTTTCAAGCTTCTACATCAACGGAAGATAAGATCTTTTTTCAACCTCGACTGCTAGAGATAAAATCTCTTCCGAGCTCCGTCTTCAATCTCGACTGCTAGAGATAAGATCTTTCCTAAGCTTCTACGTCAATAAAAGATAAGATCTCCTTCAATCACGACTACTGGAGATGAGATCTCTCTCAAGCTCCTACATCAATAAGAGACAAGATCTTCTTCAACCTCGATTGATGGAGATGAGATCTCCTTCGAGCTTCTATGTCAACAGGAGATAAGATTTTCTTCAACCTCGACTGTTGGAGATGAGATCTCTCCCGAGTTTCTACGTCAATAGGAGATAAGATCTTCCTCAACCTTGACTGTTCGAGATAAGATCTCCTTCGAGCTCCGCCTTCAACCTCGATTAGAGATAAGGTCTCCCCTGAGCTCCAACCCCAATGGATGCAGAGTCCGAAAAAGGACTTCGAAAGTCATCTTTTTGTACTCCCTTCCTTCGAGTTTCAAGCTCGAAAGTGGGGGGACTATTGTTGGGGATAAATTTTGCTCTCATCGAAGTCCAGTCTAACAATTGGCCTAACACAACTGGCAATCATGGAAGAGCTTCGATCGAAAATTCTTCTTTCAGTGATCAAACCCCAATCAAACTCCTTCAGACGATCGAACTTTCTTTAGCAGTCGAACTCCAGTCGAATTTCTACATGAGTCGAACTCCTTTCTGAATCCTCCTTCAGTTGAATTTCCTTCCAAAATCCTCCTTCAGTCAGATTTTCATAGGAGCCAAATTTCTTCTAGAATCCTCCTTCAGTCAGATTTTTATAGGAGCCGAACTTCTTTCAGAATCCTCCTTCAGTCGGATTTCTACAGGAGCTGAACTTCTTTTAAAATTCTTCTTCAGTTGGATTTTCATAGGAGCTGAACTTCTTTCCGAATCCTCTTTCAGTCGGATTTTCACAGGAGTCGAACTCCTTTTCGAATCCTCCTTCGGTCAAATTTCCATAGGAGCCGAACTCCTTCCAAAATTCTCTTTCAATCAGATTTTCATAGAAGCCAAACTCCTTTCTGAATTCTTCTTCAGTCAAATTTTTATAGGAGCCGAACTCCTTTCGAAATTCTCCTTCAGTCAGATTCTTCCAGGAGCCGACCTTCTTCTGAATTACTCTTGCAGTCGGACTCCTCCAGCTTAGTCGAACTTCGAATGCATCTTCCACCAGACGGCATGACTATCATTATCGGTCTGGCAACACCTCTCTCTCTATAACAAATCCCATGCGGTCCACAATCGAATGGTATGGCCGCCACTATCAGTCTGGCGATACCTCTTTCTCCGTAGCAAATCCCACGTAGCCCACGAGAAGATGACATGGCTGCCACTATCAGTCTGACGATACCTCTTTCTCCATAGCAAATTTCACATGGTCCACTATCGGATGATATGGCTATCACCATCAATCTGTTATAGGCTTCATCTATAAAAAGGAACCCTCTATATATGTTTCGAAGAAAGTGGATGTTTTAATAAGGGTTAGGAGTTGAATTTTAACGATGCAAAGTTGGCTTCTATCGACATTTTTTTTATGCCAAAATTTTTCGATGCTTTAAAGCATCATAAAATAGAGACGCTTTTAAAAAGCATCGGCAAATATTAATGCATATCAAAAATTGCAGACGTCTTATTATAGCATCGGCAATATTTAGTCGGGAATTTAAATATTTTTTGTAGTGAGAAGCTTATTAGAATATGGAAACATATGAGACATACATATCGGTTTTTCAATGTTTCAAAGGATTTGAGCAACATACAAGTGTTGCATCCATGTCACAAGTCTTTAAGCTCCTTTAAGGACTTCAAAGATATTAGCCAACAACCTTCTCCTTACTCTCCTATGTTTATCTAGGTTCAAGTTCTGTATTTGACACCTCATTTAGTGACACGGTTATCAACCTATTTGAATGAGCATATGAACCCATGACGTTCCGTCGAAAATAAAATGCTGGTCTGGAAGGAGCTTCAATAGAAATAGGATCGCTGTATAGCATCATAAGGACCGTCGACATGTTGGGTCTATCTGATGGATTCTCTTGAACACATAATAGTCCAATCTGAATGCATCTTAACACTTCAGTTTTTGGGCAATGGTTGCCCAAACATGGGTCCAGTATCTCCAAAACCGTTCCTTTGTTCCATTGCTCCCATATCTGGATGAAACAAATCTATCAGGTTAATCATCCAAAATACAACGGTGCTATGTATATTATAACTTAAAAACTCACATAGGCCAGAAGAGATTTGCCACTTTCTGATTCTGAATTTGAGAAGCCACTATTCTTCTTGCCTGTCATAATCTCTAAAACTAGCATGCCGTAGCTGTATACATCTGACTTGACAGAAAACTGCCCATGCATGACATACTCTGGTGCCATATATCCACTGCAATGAAAATGAGTAAATTATTGAAGATATATAGTCTATGATCTACCATTGGAATGTCTTAATTATTCATATTTATACTTACAATGTTCCGACAACTCGGGTTGTGGTGCTCTGACTTTGGTCTCCACCAAAAAGCCTAGCCAAACCAAAATCAGATATCTTAGGGTTCATGTCTGCATCAAGCAATATGTTGCTGGCTTTTAAATCTCGATGTACAATTTTTAGTGGAGAATCTTCATGTAGGTATTGGAGGCCTCTAGCAATTCCACGGATGATCTTGTGCCTTCTTTCCCAATGTAGCTGTTCACGTTTTACAGGATCTATTCCACAAAAACTTAGAGTAGTTAATTGAGAACTATTTTGCATTAAGTTTAAGATGCTTTTAAAGATGATCAGATACATTGCTTCCACTAACAGGGAGGGATAAGTTGGAGATTCAAGTTTTGCATTTGATAGGAAATCAAGGAGAAACAACATATGAACAAAACCAAAGATCATCAGACAAATTGTAGGCTGAAAGTATTTTGGTTGTCACACAAGTTGTAATAGGATGAGTTAGATTATATGGAGTGAGACATACCAAAAAGAATGGTATCCAGACTTCTGTTAGGCACATATTCATAGACGAGCAACTTCTCTTCTTCTTCCAAGCAAACACCCAGAAGCCTTACAAGATGTTTATGCCGGAGCTTAGCAACTAAAACAAGTTCATTTTTTAGCTCAGCTAGTCCTTGCCTCGAAGTTGTTGATAACCTCTTCGCTGCAAATTCTTGCCTATTGGGTAGTTTTCCCTATGAATATAGTAACAAGATTAGCAGGAAATATAGCCAGAAGAAAATGAATATATTAATGGAACTGATTTGGATCAAGAAAAATAAAGACTGCATTTATTGAATCTTTAGTTTGAAATCTTTTCATCAATATTAGACTGGAAAAAAAGGGTATGATTTTAACATGAGGGATGACAATGATACCTTGTAAACTGCACCAAAACCACCTTCTCCAAGTTTGTTTTCTTCAGAGAAGTTGGCAGTCGCAGCTCTCAGCATGGACAGATCGAGTAATAGCGACTCTGCGTGTGTGATCTCCTCCAGGTTGTCCTCATCTACTAAAAAAGCAAAGAAAGTTAAAACCATTTACATAGGTTTTCTTACAAAAATAAGTACTGGAATGGTTTCCACATAATTTCACTCAAGCATATTTTTGAGTATGCTGACTATTTTGGATGAGGGCACGACAAATAGGTTATTTTAACCTGCGGTGGACTAGCGTGCTGGTGGACCAGGTTAGAGACGCCCATTTTGGCCTGTGAAGAGGTTCAAACAGTGTATGGCTTATTGCTTGACTACGATAAACTATGTTTATACCTTGCAGCTCGGGCAAGATTTCATCACAGGGCCCTCTTTAAACAATTGGTCTCACACTCTCAATGAAGCTCTCTAACAAAAACTCCTGGGAAAGAAACCAAATTTTGCAGTGCATCACTTACAGGGTAAATTTTCTGCCGACTTCCTCCTTGTCCAGAAGCAAATGTAGGTAATGGAGATTAGCAAGGATGATGCCACTAGAGGTATGCCAATTATAAGGACCATACCTGTTACATTCTCCTTGTTTCCTGCATAAATGACCAAATTTCATTAGTATCTCTCTCAACCTGACACTTCTATGATATGAGAACATGGTTGCATTGGTCAAGAGATATCTATCGTATCAGTGCATTTTTGTTGAGCCATGAATGCTTGTGGCACAAAATGGAAACTCAAACTAGAGGGAAAACTTTCATTAATTTTTACTTTATAAACCATATGGTTCTAGTTGGGAAGGCTTACTGATTGAAGCTTGGTAGGCATATAGATTAGGTGTGACACAGGACAAGAAATTCCAGAAAAAAAGATTGCAATCTAAGAAGAATACTACTGCAATTATTAAGCCTCTTTGGTCAACCATGAGCACTCCTATCGATGTTGTTGATTCTTAATTCGGTGCAGTAATGACATGGGTGACAACTATATCTTTGATCAAATGCCAATAAACTATTGGAAGCTGCCTATCCTTCAATTCTCCAGAGAAAAAAGAGATGGCTAGTTCCTTTTTTTTTTTTTTGTGGTGGAATGGCACTGACGTTGAAAGGGTTGTCTATGTAAGATTGTTATCACTTTTTTCTGCACTGCCAATAAGAAAAAGGTGATGTTGTTGATTAGAGTTCCCGAACAGCATCCATTTCAGACATCAGTCCATATCAAATGAGTATTTCTTTAACAAATATATGTCTGATTGTTATTCTTTGAAAGTAACGCTTATCATGGAGTGACTAGATATTCTTAAACAAGGGCAAGATTTTGGGTATGCAACAAGTTCTAAAGTTTGAAAGCAATGCGTTTTTCACTCTCACGAGGGAATGGGTTTCGCGGTTAAGAAGGACTCCCTTTCCTTCGTGCATGTCCACTAGTGGATCATCTACTGGTCGCTTTGAGATCTATGTAAATAGATGCTCTGTGATCTATGCAATGGATGATCCAATGGTAGATTCATGCAAAGGAACGGTATCCTTCCCTCTTTTGATGGACATGCATGGATTGTATTTTTCGGACGAAAGGAATCTAGGAAAATTCTTGGACTTAATGTAGACCATTTTGACTATTATAGATATAACTGGATAGAGCATAGAAGCAAGATCCACCATATCAGAAAGCTGAATCATATGCCATTCAGGAGTCATTAACTTGGTTATATAATAGCCCATTGAGATGATCTATTTTGTAAAATTGAGTATCTTTTCAAGATTGTTAGCTTTGGACTAACCTCCTAGGAAGTTGAATCAGGCAAAAATTCCGCCATTTTAGCTTCGAAATGAGTTGGTTAAACTAAATTTTTTTTTTTTAGAAAAGACTTTGACCATACGTTGTCTTCCAATTGATGAAGAATTAGTTAAAACAATAAAAGGCTAAGTAAATACAGAAGTCAAAATTTATCTCCTATAGAATTTTAGTATTTTTCTTAATTTTTTATATTAGCCGTGGTTTTTTTAGAGATCTGTTCCTATTTAAACTGGGAAGAGGAATTCAACCGAAATTGTTCAAGGATGGAGGTATTTTAAGAGACTGGAAAAAAAAAAATCCAAACAAATTGTACAAGGATGGACCTCAATTTTATAAGTAGTTGCTATATATCCCAATTTATGTATGTGTAGAATCAATGAAAAAAAAGAGGACTTAAACCCTACTTTTGAAATTCTTCTCTCTTCCTATAGGTTTCTTCTATAAGATTTGAGTTAAGTAGGTTGAGAAAAATATTTTTTTCTCTCCAATCAAATCAAGTTGGGATTAGAGCATTTGTCCTCTACATCTATGGAGACCTTAGTTCATGGTCCAAATGCACAAGCAAGACAAATAATTAGGAGAAGAACTTTTCATGCTTCAAGTATATCGGAGGATAAAGACAAGCATAGCTACTAGTTTTTTCTCAATAAATAATGAAATGAAGAGACATTTTATACAACTAGATAAGAAGATTCCCCATCTCAGTGATGAGATTACTTCTGACTGGCGATACCTTTAGCACAAGCACTAGTAACTCTTACTATGAAGCTGTCTCCTATATATAGAAATGAAGATCCACCATCTAGCAATAAGGATGAATAACCTAGGGGTATGTAAATTCTCTCTTCAACTCTTAAAGTTGAAGCTTGAATCAAGATCTCCATAGACAATAGGATTGTTGATGCAGAAAAACTAGATAATTGGCTAAACTAGTTAGAGATCTATTTTACTATCTATGGATACTCTAATATTCAAAAGATAGCTTTTGCCCATCTCATGCATGCTTTCTATCCATGAATTGATATATGAGGAATAATGATGTTCCTAATTTGTTGTGGATCATGTGGTAGTAGCTATGGCGGAAGTTTTATTAAGCTAGCCATCCAAGACTATACAACCGAGTTCTATAAGCAAGCAATCTCACTCAGAATCTGTATCGATGATCATATAGTCTTCATAAAGTATGTTGAAGGTCTCTATGAGAGTATTTATAAGGAGCTAAAGCTCTTCAAAGTTGAAGAGATCAATGAAATTAGAGCGAAGGTCATAAGAATTGAAGAGAACAATTAGCTTAGGGAAGGCAAAAACGGTAGCAAGTTTAAGAAAGATAGTAAAAAATTAAGCCAAAAGAGGGAGCAGGGATGCAAAAAAAATTACTATGATTATTGCAACCTTTATGGATACACCAAGCAAAAGTATTGGAAGCTTCACCCAAATTCAAGTCGAAGTGGAAGAAGCTAAAGGATTATGATTCCAAGAAGAAAGAGAAGACAATTCTCGATGCTGTAATTATTGAGGAACTACTTGAGCTCGAGCAAGTAGACTCCAAACTAAGCTTAATGGTGAGAAAACTTGAGATAGTAGCAAAGGTAAATTCAGAGGTACAAGAGAATATTTTTCGCTTGAAGATGCAGATGAATTAGAGCATTACTAAATTTATTATAGATCTTGAAAGCCAAAAGAACTTATATTTAAAAATTTGGTTTAGATGCAATGGTTGCACAATAATCCACATCCTTACCTTCTTGATTGGATTCAAAGAGATGTTGGGTTAAAGATCATCAAGAAGCATCAATTCAAGTTTGGTATCACTAAGAAGTATTTTGATGAGGCAACTTATATGTGAAATAGTTTTTTTGGATGTTTACCAAGTTATCCTTGCAAGCATTTCTCCTCCTAATTCATTTCTAATTTTGGCAGTAACTAAATATCTTGGGTGTCCTAATCTAAGATTATCCTCGGACTTGATGTAGATTATTTGAGCTACTATGGATTGAGTAGAATAGAATCGCAAGCCAAACTTCAGGAGGCTATAACTTGGTTATTTGATGATCAATTGAGATGATCTTTTTTTTTTAATTGATGTAGGATATCTTTTTGAGATCTACAACTTTGGGCCAACCCCCTAGAGAGTTGAATTGGGCAAAAAATCTATTATTTGGGAGTCAAAGTGGGCTAATCAAATCAAAACCTTTTTTTTTAGAAAAGACTTTGAATAGACATTATCTTCCAATTCATAAAGAATTAGATGAAACGTAGAAGGCAAAGTTGTTATAGAAGTTGAGATCTATCTTCTGTAAGATCTTAATATTTTTTTCATAATTTTTTATATTATTCTTTTTATTAAGATCTAATCTTGTTCGAACCAAGAAGAGAAATCCGATTCAAATTATTCAAAGATAGATGTTCTGCTAGAACTAGGAAGAAGAATGAAACCTGAATTATGCAAGAGTGGATGTTGACTCAAGATATGATTTTGATTACTACAAAATATTTGAATATATAGTTATACTAATGATGTGTTGAAGTATATGTTGAGAAAGTTTTACGAACCTAAAAATACTTCAAGAATGCTAAAAAAATTACTGAAGTTGTAAGCCAAAGAAAGCAAGTTCAGGAAGCTATTCAATGAGAAATGTGAATGTTGAAGCAAAGAGTCAACCCCAAGATTCAAAGAGATGGCTCTGGCATGTGAAGTTCAAATGACACAGAACTATGAGTCAACTCCAAGATACTATGAGTCGGCTCTCTCAATTAAGAAAGAAAACTATAAATTTTAGCTTGATTCTCAAGTTGACTCTAAGTTTTCTGAGTCGACTCCTAATCAAATTTGAGTCATCCCCTACTTAGCTAAGTTGACTCTCTTAATTAAGATGGAAAGATGTTAAAATGGACCTGAGCCTGAGTCAACTCCAAGCCAACTTTGAGTCAATCCTAAGTTGATCTGAGTTGACTCGACTACATTTAATAGCTCTAATGATTAATTTTGCAAAAGCTGCGAATTTGTAAAGAATACTCCCAATGGCTAGTTCTGCCTCTTCAATGGGTAAAAACCTATTTTTGGATCTTCTAAGAGCTTAAAATGCCGACCAAACTCATTAAAGAAGCAAGATAAACATAAAGAAGAAAGAAAAAAAAAATCAAAGATTTTTTGAGAGTTTATTCTTGAGAGTATGTACCATCAATTCCCAACCACCAATCTCTTGAGATTTCAAAGGATTTTAGTAAGAAGAAAAGTGCATTAATTATCAAGCTTTCTCACTAACTTCTTCAAGAGATTAAACAATCTTTTCTTTTGCGCTTTAGGAGCTTTCTTATTGTGTTCATATTCTCTTTCTTACATTCTCCTTTAACAAGTTTTCATTAGGATTGAAACTTAGGATAAAGGCTTATCCAAGTTTTGAATTATATTGTATTTTTGTAAAAGCCTAGAAGAGACTTTGAGAAGTAGTTTTGGTTAATTTTCACTAAGAAAATCAGCTAGATTTTAGATTGTGAGCCCAGAAAAATAATCTTACTGTAATCTTGGAAAGATTATAATAAAATTTTTAAGAGTGTGCTTGGATGTAGGTGCTGAGTTTGATATCGAATTACTATAAAAAAATTACGTCTGCATGTGCTTTTATTACTTTTATATTGCTCATCATCATATTTACATAATTCAGCCTTCGTTCATTGCTTCTACTACATCTTTACTTGCACAGTTTATATTTCATCTTTTAAATATTTTAAATTTTGAAAAATCTAATTTACTCTCTTCTCTTGGATTGTCTATTTAGATAATAATGGATCCCTATAAGTCCCTCATGCAAACTTGACAAAGATAAAAATGATAAGAGTATTAATTTTAAGCTATATAAAGGTACCATTGGATATTTACTTTATTTTACTATTAGTAGATAGATATAAAGTTTAGTGTATATATGCTAGATTTCAAGCTAAGCCTAAAGAATCTCACCTTTTTGCTATTAAAAAAATTCTTAGATACTTAATTAGTACTTTCAATATTGGATTATGGTACTTTAGATACTCTTCTATTGATTTAATTAGATATTTAGATGCTAATTTTATTGGTTATAAATTTGAGAGAAAAAATATAAGTGAAACTTGTCAATTTATAGGAGTTAATTTAATCTTTTAGTTTAGCAAGAAATAAAATTCAATAGCATTATCTATGGTTGAAGCCAAATATAGTGCATTTAAATGTTGTTGTACTCAAATCTTGTATATTATGCAATAATTAAAGAATTATGATTTTAAATTAAATAAAATTTTAATAAAATGTGATAATATAAATGAAATTAATCTAACTAAAAATCCTATTCAATATTTAAAAACTAAATACAATAAAATAATATATGACTTTATAAGAGATTATGCTCAAAATAATAATGTATTGTTTGATTTTGTGAGCTTTGATAACCAATTAGCAGACATTTTTATTAAACCCCTAAGTAAGAAAATGTTTAAAGTGATTAGGAGAGAGTAGGAAGTGTGTGATCCCTTCAAGTGGATGAATTCCTAGCCATTTTCCTCAATCCTTTCAATTTGATCTTAATCTAGCTTATTGTTTGATTGCATCTCATTCGTTTATCCTTTTTGAATCCCTCCTTCAAGTTGTCTCAAGGTTTTGAAACTCTTCTTTTAAGCAAAAGATGTCAAGCATTTCAACTTGAGATAGGGCTCGAGTCAACTCATAGTTACTATGAGTCGGCTTGTAGTTTTTGTGTCAATTGGAGTTAACTCATAGTTTAGTTTGAGTCAACCCTACTACAGTCAATTTGAGAGAAAACTTTAAGCTGACCCCTATTTCAGGATTACTTAAACCCAAGTTATCTCTTTCTTGTTCACTTCATCCCCAACACTATTTGCCCTAGAGACCCCATAATCCTTTTTGCCCAAGCCATTTGACCCCTTCATTGTCCTTTTCCTTTCATTTTTCTCCAACTCCTCATGCCCATGGCTCCATGTAAGCAACTTGGCTATCGGTTGAAGCATACTCATTCCCTAGAGAGTACATGGAAAGAAGGCATGAGGGTTCTTCTTCATAGTGGACTGAGAGGAGTCCTCCACCACCTCAATCCTCTCCATCCTCTATTCACCTGGCTGCTTGAGTCATCACCACCAGGTGGAAGATTGACTTTGGGTTCCTAGAGAAGAAGAGCTTCATCATAGGATAGCAAATTTGAGATCAAGGGTGGGAGTTCTTTTGTAGCTTGGATGTGCCGTGGTATCCAAACCTCATTCATGAATTCCATAGGAATCTATGATGCAGTATTGGTAGTGTTGAGTCTACAATCAAGGGCACCCTGATTGTATTCAATGAGCAGTGGCTTGCTTGGATTCTTCAGCTCCCAAGAGAGGGGAGAGCACCCAAGAGACTCATGATAAAGAGGTAGGGCTCAGATGTATTTTGGAGTGGGACAAGGTTGATGTGTTGGATGAGGTTCTGGCGAACCAACTATTAGTTGAGATGCAGCTCCTCCACCACTTTGTGGAATACATTTTCTTCCCAAAGATGGGCAAATTCAATTTTGTCTCAGAGCAAGACATCATGATCAAGTACCATGACGTTTAAGGCATTTCTTTGAACTTGCCCACCCTAATGATGCAGTAGATCAAGGAGGCTACAAGCCAGGCAAAGGCTTATTTGTCTTACGACATGGTGTTCACCCTAGTCTTTGGGATTTTGGAGTTTTACTGTAGGATGAGAACTCTAGCATCCTTATGCACTCGGACACCTATAATTAATGACTGGTCCCTACATCATATGGGGTACTGGATGTTTGATAGTAGATGGGTACGAAGGGGTGCCAGGTAAGAGCAAGCTCGAGATGCACCTTAGTGCAACTCAAAGCCAGACTCTCCACCTCTAACTACAGAACCATTAACCCCTCCACTAGCAATAGCACTAGCACCACTAGTAGCATCAACACTAGTCACACCAATAGGAGCACTACAGCCAACTCAACCCTCCATTATCACGCTTGACGATGATCAGATCTTGAGGATAGTAGAGATTATTCTAACAGGATTGAGAGCAAAGCAGCTAGTAGCAGCTCCAGTGGATCTTACAACTGTTACCTCTCTACTTTAGAGAGAGCTAGGAGAAATGAGGGTGGAGATTATTTGTCCATCAAATCAAGTAGTGTCCTTGGAGCTAGCCAAGAGTGATTAGCTCATGGACATGATTGGTCTTAAATAGGAAGCTGCCAAATTAAGGGGAAGGATCAAGACAATGGTAACCTAGATATAGACTAAGATTAGAGATCTACGAGTAGCTTAGAGGACTGGCATCATCTCCCTGTTGACCACCATGGGCAAAGTTGTAGGGCAACTGGAGAACCTCACACCAGCAGCAACAGTAGTAGCAAGAGCTCAAGGTTGGGGACGTGGGTCACCTACCAGATCTTCATCCTAACAGAATCAACTAATCCAGTCTACCTAGCCTACCCAACCCATCTAGCCTAGCCGGTCTTCCCACTCCACCTAGTGCACATCCTCTAGTCAGCCTACCTTTAGACCACCTTTTGGATCCTATATTAGGTCTGGCATAGGTTTCTCCACTGAGGCCATCGATCCCTTTGATAGGATCAGAAGTAGGAGAGGAGGGGCCTCCTCATCTACAACTAGCTTTTTCACTACCATTGATCTACCTTCAAACGAGGATAGGCTCTTGTGATTGCTTATCTAATATCTTTGATCGTATTCATCTTACTTGTCTTTGTATTTTAGTCATGTATCTTGGTGTATTATTTTTTTCATTGGTTGTAAAATAGTACAATCATATTAGTTGATACATACTTGGAAGAACTTGCTTATGAAATGAAGTTATCATTTTCTTTATATTACTATGTATTGTCTTTGAATTTCACTTTTTGTTGATGATAAAAAGGGGGAGAAATAGATGTACATAGAGATAGCAAATTTTCAGCACATTTGATACTTAAAGTTATAGATGGTAGCAAATTTTTGGTTTTAATACTTAAGTTCACTATCTTTGTTGATGTTTGATACTCTGATACATAATTCTTTTGAGTTACTTATGCTCTGATACATCTCTATCTCGCATCGATACATATCGATACATATCCAACATAACCTCTCAATCTTGATATTTAACATCTTGTTTCGATACTTAATAAAATTCTTAAAGATTAAAATGTCACTCTAATACAAATCATGCCTGTGACCTTGCTCTAGTACATATCTTTTGGGAATGTTTGCATGAATACTTTCTAGTATACTTGCTTTGCTACTTCATGAAATATCCTAAGGATTGAACATGACTCTAAGATACTATGAGTCAGCTCTCTCAGTCAAGCTAAATTTTTTAGTTTGATCTTTGAGTTGACTCCAAGTTTTTCGAGTCGATTCCTAGTCAACTTTGAGTTGACCCCTACTAAGCCAAGTTAGCTCTTTCAGTCAAGACAAAAGATGTTAAAATGGACTTGAGCTTGAGTCAATCCTAAGTTATCTCGAGTCGACTCTAAGCTAACTTTGAGTCAACCCTAAGTTGATCTATGTCGACTTGACTGCATCTAACAGCTTTAATGGCTAATTTTACAGAAGCTATATATATCTGCATAGAATGCTCTCAATGGCTAGTTCTAGCTCTTCAATGGGTAAAAACCTATTTTTAGACCTTCTAAGGTCTAAAATGTTAACCAAGCTAGTTTAAAAAGCAAGAGAAATATAAAGAAGGATGAAAAAGTGAGTGCAATCAATTCCCAACCACTAATCTCTTAAGATTTCAAAGGATTTCAAGAAGAAGAAAAAGCATTAATTGTCAAGCTTCCTTAGAAACTACTTCACAAGCTTCAACGATCTTTCTTTTGCTCTTTAGAAGTTTTCTTATTGTATTCAGATTCTCTCTCTTACATTCTACTATGACAAATTTCAATTGGAATTGAAACTTGGGGGAAAGGCCTATTTAAGACTTAAATCGGATTGTATCCTTGTAAAAGCCTAGGAGAGACTTTGAAAACTAGTTTTGGTTGATTTTTACTAAAAAAATTAATTGAATTTTAGATTGTAAGCCTAAAAAAATAATCTCTTGCTGTAATTTTGAAGAGATTATAGTAGAATTTTCAAAGAGTATACTTAGGGAGTAGATATAGATGATGAGTTTGATATCGAACTACTATAAAAACTGTTATGCTTTTATTACTTTCATATTGCTCATTACTATATTTACATAATTCAACATTTAATTCATTGCTTCCACTGTAACTTCACTTGCATAGTTTATATTTCAGTTTATCAAAATTTTAAATTTTGAAAAACTCAATTCATCACCCCCCCCCCTCCCAACTTTTTGGATTGTCTATCTAGACAATAACGAACCTCACTATTATGAATAAAGGCTATTTACCTTAGTCTATATATAGAGAATCAATAAAAATAAAGAAGACTTAACCCTTACTTTTGAAATTCTTTGCTCTTCTTTTAGTTTTCTTTTGCAAAACTCGAGTTAAGCATTGAGAAACATCTTTCTTTTTCCTGATCAAATCATAAAGAATGATCCACCTTCTTAGGCGTGAGTCTACCATTAAATCACCTACAATATAGTTCTCAAAGTGTTTCAAACTCTATTATTCATCCACTTGTATAGACCTTAAAGTGACCAATGGATGATCCAATTGTTGATTCATGCATAAAAGAAGGTAAATTCTTCTTTTGCCTGGATGTACCACTTGCTTCCTATCAGCGCACATTCATTCCAACTCAGCATTCTATTTTGGCTTGCACTCTTATTTGGTTCATTTCTATATTTAGTAAGTCAACACATATTCATATTTGGCTAGCACTCTTATTTGGTTTTTCTCTTTGTTTAGCAACTCTACATTTTATTTTTCTCTTTACTTAGTATATAATCGAGATATTTTTTTCTTGTAATTATTGTAATAGCGGCCTTGTAATCTACATATATTCCTATTGGAGATTAATGAAAAGTAAGATTCAAAATTATCCTCAATAAAAAAATTGTCTTCTACATGATATTAGAGCATTGAAGCTCCAACGAGCATCTCTTCTTCTTCCTCCTTTAGTACTCTCTCATGGCCATCATTCGTCTATCTCCACCTTCTTTGATCCCTCTTCTCCTCCTTCATCAAATAAAACGACCACTCTCACCTTTTTCATTAGCACAGTATTTTCTATCCATCAAATTAAATGCATCCAACTTTTTGATCTGGAGAAAGCAAATTACTCCCTTTTTAAAGGATCAAGACCAATTTAGATTTCTCGATGGCTCTCACCCACAACCCACTGATTCTATTACTGTTGCTGCTTAGCAACAACAAGATATCCAACTTGTAAGTCTTCTCGTTGCTTCATTATCTGAAGACTTGGTTCCTCTTCTTCTTGACAAAGAGATCAGTTTTGAGTGCTGGAGCACTTTTCATGAAGTCTTTGGTTCAGCATCTCCTATCCCATGTCTCTGCATCTAAAGTTGCAGAATTTTCATCAAAAATTAGATAAGACCATCACCTCTTTTGCAATCCCTCATCAGCAAAACCCTTCCTTCCCACACCTTCCCCTATAACTAGTTTTCAGTAAGACATAACCTCCTCTAACCCACTTGCCCAACCCACCCGTACACATTCCATGGTGCTTCAATCCCATTCCAACCAACCATCCATCCTCACCATCACTATCCTCACCATAGAGCCTACTTGCTTTACTTAGGCATCTAAACACTCTGAATAGCATGCTACAATGACTAAGAAATTTAATATTTTAGTTCACAATGGTACGTGGTCTCTTGCTCCATGTTCATCTCATCAAAAAAATTTGGTTGAGTGTAAATGGGTATACAGGATCAAAAAAAAAGTTGATGGATCTTTCAAGCACTACAAAGTATGTCTAGTTGCTAAAGAGTTTCATCAACAACTTGGCCTCGACTACAATAAGATATTCAGCCCAATTATCAAATCTACCACTATTCGGTTTGTTCTAAGTATTGCAATCTCTCAAGATTGATCTATTTGGCAATTAGATGTTCATAATGTCTTTCTACATGAAAACATGACAGAGGAAGTCTATATTATTCAACCATCGGGGTTTGAGGACCGCAACCATCCAGATTATGTCTATAATTTTCATAAATCTCTATATGGGTTAAAATAAGCACTTCATGCTTGGTTTCACCATCTCTCTCAGTTTTTTTCTCTGACTAGGGTTTATTGTCAGCAAGACCGATCTTTCATTATTTATTTTAAGGATGATCTCTCATGTCCTCTATATGCTCATCTATGTCGATGATATTTTGATAACCAGTAGTGACTCGAGTCAGATCTCTCTACTCCTTCATTAGCTTGCTATAGAATTCTCTATTAAGGATATTGGTGGTCTTCATTTTTTCTTAGGAATTAAGGCTATTCAAAACTCTACTAGTTTATTATTATCTCAAATCTACTATATTAGAGATTTTCTTTCAAAGGCAGGCATGGTTGATTGTAAACTTGTTCAAACCCCAATGGCCATGATACAAGGTTCTGATTCAGAGGGTGCTCCCTATTCGGAGCCCACATAGTATTGCTCCATTGTTGAAGCTCTTTAGTATGTTATATTAACACGTCCTGACATTTTCTTTGCAATGAATAAAATATGTCAGTTTATGCACTCCTAATGCTGATCATTGGATTATGGTCAAACGGATCTTATGGTACTTTCAAGCTACAGCTAATCATGGGTTACACATTTATCGATCTACCTCTTGCTCTCTCCAAGCCTTCTCGGATGCAGATTGGATGGATAATGGGACTGATAGGCATTCCACTAGGAGTAATTTCTTTTGTTCAATCCTATTTTCTATGCTCGCATGAAGCATGTCAAATTTGATTTTTATTTCATTCATGAACGTGTTACACGACATCAACCATCTATTCAATTCATCTCCATCTAAGATTAGCTTGCTGATACTCTCACCAAGCCCTTAGGTACCTCACATTTTAGGTTCCTAAAGGACAAGCTAAAGATTTATGCTGTTGATTCTTTATCTTGAGGGGGTACATCAACGCCCTGCACTCTTATTTGGTTCCCTTCTATATTTAGCAAGTCAACATATATTCATATTTGGTTGACACTTCTATTTGATTTTTCTCTTTGTTTAGCAACTCTACATTTGGTTTTTCTTTTTACTTAATATGTTATCGAGATATTTCTTTTTATTGCAATTACTATAATAGCTAGCCTTGTAATCTACAATAAAAAGTAAGGGTCATAAATTATCTTCAATAAAGAAATTACCTTCTACACTCCCTCCTCTCATACCGGTTTCAGAAGGATGGTTGCCTTTTTGTTCTGTTTCCCAGCTCTCATGTCAATACATATATCTATTGGCATTCATTTTTCTCTGTAGCCAGAACTACACAATAAGAGAAAAAACTGTGGGAAAAGAAAATCCAAGATTCCTCTAACAAGCCCTTACTTTAGCAGCTAGTTGACGGTTCTTTTGGTGTGATCCTGTGTTACAGAAGTTATATCGGCCTAGAGAACGAATACCTTTCTAAGAGGGGAAATGAATTCAGCAGCCTGGTGTCTACAAATATTTTCTGTCACTGCTGATTAATCTACTCTTGTAAGTTGCTGTTGTCTAACATCACAAGTGTGCGAGCTCAGCTAAAATTAGTTATACCACAAGGCGTATTGAGCCTGGATGCCTCGCAAGGCTGCTTTCCAAAAAGACTGCTACCCAACTTTTCAGAAGAACTGCACGTATAGACGGAAAATATATAGACTAGTCGTCTTCTTTTGCTGGCCTCCTAGGAAAGTCATGAGAGGGGCAGGAGTGTTCATGGAATTTTCCAATAGAAAGAAATATGCATGACTGGTCGCCATTGGGCTCTCCAATATGTAAAAATTGGTGGCTGGTTGTAAGGTCAACATTTGCAGCACGTGGCTCTATGGTCTATATCATTTTCTTACTGAAAGGAAAAAGTAAACAAAACTTGTAGGACTTTTACGAGAAATTAAAAAAAAAAAAAGGAGAGAGAGAAATTGAGTGAAGAAAATTATAATAAACATATGTTAGTGATCATACAATGAAAGGTAATATGTCTAAGAACCTTACGATTAGGCAACAAGGGGGAGAATCTAAACATAAGGTAACATATTTATCAATTTACAAGTATTAAGAATTAAGGTATCGTGTGGCATCGTTTTCATTTTCTTTTAATTTACAATTTTCTAAAAAACTGAAACTCAGTTTCCATTTTCTTTCTTTAAACTAAAAATATTAAATCTATTTGGTAGTCAGTTGGACTGTGTTTGGTCGTTGCCGTGATGGTGGTGGTGACGGTTGGAAGTTATGATGACAACAGAGAAGGTAGCGATCGTCGTGGATGATTTGGTTTTTAAGAACTTTAGAAATTGGATTTTTCAGCTCTCATAATTTCTAAAAGTTAGATTTTTTTTTTGAAAAAACCAAAAATTGAAATGGGATTGTCAAACTTTTTTGTTTTTGTTGTTTTTGAAAAAAAAAAAGAAAAGTGGGAGCTAGAAGGTGACACCAAAGAGGCTAATATATTTCAATTTTGCTAACTCAAAAACACAATTCCAGGTATATGGCTATGCAATAAAGGAAACCAGGAGGGCAAATTTTTTTATTGATCGGTATATGCTTCTTTTATGTTACTGTCTCTCATTAAGGATAGTCTAATAATTAGTCATGCTGTGTTTCATTATTACTTCTCACAAATTTATTTAACGGGAAAATATAACTTCAATTCCCTCAATCAGATAATGTAAATTTTTATCTACATAAAGAATTTAGCAAGACTGCATAAATTGATAAGATATTAAAGAGCTTTACACAGGATTGATCTATCTCAATATGAATTCAAGGAGAGATGCAGGTTATTATAACGAGCTTTCCCCCAGGATTGATCTATCTAAATATAATAACACGTAGTTTTCTCTGAGAGAATATAATTGTTAACTCTTTTTGTGCATCAAACTGTTATCATCAGACCTAGCTCTACTGATTCTAGCAAGGAATGATCTTGCTTACCTTTCTTTCTAGCTGGGTTTGCAGGTGTCGGCGAACCAAGCTTTCGCATGGGTGCCCCGTAGTAGAACTTGTAGACCTCGAATCTAAAATTGCACTGCACTCGTAACACCCTGCCCCCCCGCTTCGAGCCAAGCCACTCCGGTATTAACTCCATTATCTCCTGAAGGCACTGCTGGCACCGGCCTGCCCCCAGGTCTGGTATGCACTGCACCAGGCCGTATATCATCGGAAAATCCGTCGTGAACTTCACCTCCCCGGCGGCGAACTTCCTCGTCGTGTTGTAAGCGGCCCAATCGGCTATAGTAGTCAGAAGCTCGTTCACTAGCTTCTCGAACAGGGGACCGTCCGTCGTTACGGCGTTGGCGTTCCACATGATAAATTCCTGCGACTCCTCTGTTGTCGCTAGGGAACGCTGGTTGGAGTAGCGGAGGAGGCAGTGGTCGTACCAGATAACTGCTTCGATCTTATTGGGGCAGCGGCGGACGATGTCATGGGAGGCTGTGCTGAGGCAGGAGAGGCACAGGGAGATGTTGACGTCGCCACGGCAGAGGGCGAGGCCGTAGGCCTCGTTGGGCTTCTGGCTGATGCTGGAGCTGGAGAAGCCACGGGAGAGGGAGGCGTTGGAGACGAGAGTGGGGAGGAGGATGTCGAGGTTGGTCTCGTAGGTACTGTTGGCTGTGTAGTTGTCGTTGCTGCAAATAAAGTAGAGGGGATCGTCGGCGGCGATGGGAGGCAAGTGGAGGAGGAGGAAGAGAAGGCATAGAAGGAAGAGTGAGGACGAGGAGGGGAGAGAAAGAAACATCGGTGGCGATACGTTGCAGTGTACTGATTTATTTTTTTTGCTTTGCCTTTTTAAGGACGAGATGCTGGGCTGAAGACTTGAGTGTTGGATGATGGCAGTCCGGAAGAAGTTATGCGTTGGACGGCAAGCTAGGGGCAATGGCAGCGATAGTGAACACGTAAGGATTGTGTATTAATTTGCGCCGGCCGATGGTTTCTTAAAATTATTCAAAAAAAAAAAAAAGGCTTATAGACAAAATGCAGCGTAGACTTTGATTTTAAGTCTCCAATGTTTTACCTTCCAAATTAATTAGTATCATTGCAGATTTGATAATTAATATGACGCCTAAGGTAGTTCTTATAAATATTGAATAGCTGAATTTTTTTAGAAAAAAAACTAGATGAGGGCTCATTTGGCATCACTTCAATTTGTATAAAAATTAGCAAAATTATCACTTCTAGGTTATTATTGAAGATAGAATTTGATTGAAACTTCTGTTATTTCTTACTTTTATTTTTACTTTTTTAAGCACAATAAATCTTTACTTTTAAAAGTGCAAAATATTTTCAAACAATTTGATACTTATTAAGTATAGTTCTTTTTTTCTTGTAATTTTGAAATCAAAGATACAAAATAAAGCATCTTCAAACAAGATCTAGATGATTTTCTTATAACTATATATTTTCTAAATATTTATTGTACTGTCCATCATCGACAATTTCTAGCACCAGATACAATGCACCCTTGATGATCTTTACTTTCGCTGACCATCAGTAATGATATCCTTCATTGCCCTCTATGAATAATAATTTACATCATCATCCAATACCATTGTCCATCACCATCAACGGTCTTCCATTGATGGTCTCCACCGCTGCTCACAACCATTAACAACGGGTGATGCAAGATCAAAGAAGGATCCTATCATCGTTCTTGGACATGCCAGTTTGCTGGTATAGAAGTAGGTTTGAGGCATATTTCAATTGGTCAATAATTGTACTTTTAATCGAGAAATCTTAGGATCACAGAGACTCCTCATGAAAAAGTAGAATGTTCGTAGGCTTTTCTTGTGCAAAGTGACTTAGTTGATGCTTTTGCTAATGATTCATTTTGATAGGTTATAGATTCATTAATTGCATAAGTTATGCACTTGTTTGTACCATGTGGGACTTGATATAGATCATGACCCATCAAAAAGTTAAACTGACATTAATACCGCCATTAAAATAATCTATCCCTCTCTCTCTTTCCATTCCTCTTATTGTTATTTTTTTAATAATATGGAATGTTCTTATCCTTATAGTATAAATACATCTAATAAAATCAGAAAATAAAATTTCACACAACTGGAATAAATGTGCCATATTAAAACTTCCTCGTATGAGCAGGTGAGACGGGCTAATTTGAGGGGTCACATTTCCAAGCCTACCTAGCACATCCAGGTCAAATATACCTTGCAGAAATGGGGAAGGGGTCATTACCTGCATTGTCCCTTTTACTGTTCTTAATTTTTTTCCCATTTTTGGCCCTTTTTTTCATCCATTTTTTTTCTCAATATTAATTTGCAAGTTAATCCTAATAAAATGATTAAAATATTCCAGTATCTTGCAAATTCATACCAACTAGTGCATTCTGGCAGTGCTGTTTGTGTAGGATTTTATTGTTATCTAGCATTCTGGAAAAACGGAAGTTGGATGCATCAACTGAATTGCTCACATGCTCAAAAGATGCAATTAATTTCGGTCCAATTTGGACAAAAACTCCATATTTTCACACCACGGATGGGATACCGTGGATGACGAACTTCAAGATTTGCGCTTCATGGATGATCAAGTGGAAAATCATGTTTGTAACATTTTTTTTCATCTCAGTTTTGAAAGCATCTCTTAGGCATTGGTTTATCTAATTAACCTTCCTCTTACGTGACTACTTCTTGAAAACTCTGGTTTCCAGTGGAACATTGCTGCGCTCAAATGTGCAACCTTATCGGGCACAAAGCTAGCCATATCCACTCAGGTCTTGAGATTTGTGACACAGCCTTGGGGGTTTGGAAATCCTCTGCACAACTTTTGAAGCACATTAGTATTGGCTGATGAACAAATATGTGGCACATTTGACATGACATTTGATTCGCAAGTATAATTATGAGCTCAAATTTTTGTAGTACTAGTTTGCGTGAGGAGGTATTATAGAATTGCCACTCTAATGATTTACCCTAGATAAATGGTGGAATGATCGTTTATGATCACTTCCCTTTAATCCAATATCAAGATAATTTTTCAATACATCGTGAGTCACACATATTACTGCAGTGGGAGACATGACTAATTCAGCCGTATTGGAGCCATCAAATTTGCCAATTCAATGGCTATGGTAGTGTGACAGCCAGAAACCTACCATCAAATCCAAATTCAAAGAAAAAGCTCTATTTCTAGCTCTAACTGTTTAGACACATGGGTACTAACCCATTATATGATTAGGTTTGATAAAAATCTAATAAAATTTGGACCCAACTTGATCATGCCTGAACAAGCTGGCTCTTACCCACGGAATATCTAGCCCAAGGTTAGTCACAAAAGCCACCTAGTTCACAAAACTAACCTAAAAGGAACCTAGCCAAACTAGACTGAGCCTGCAAAGTGATGAATCAAATCTTAGCTACGAAATTTGCAATTGTATCCATCGAGTATGGTCAATTCTAGAAGCATGCTTCTTGTTGCAGATCCGGCCATATGTAACTCTTTTTTACCCTTTTGAGAAAAGGGTGATTTTATTACTTATTTGTAAGAAGTTGGGCCTTGGTTCAGTAGATATAGACCCAGATCTAACAGTAGCAATAGGTTGAATCATTTGCAAATCTATGTAACAAATCTCTATACTTGTTAAATGGAAAGGAGAGAGAAAGTTAGAGCCCTACGCAAAATTCAAGAAAGCTTGAAAAAATCATAGGAAAAACTAGGTACAAAAATAAAATAAGTAGTGTACTCTAGAAAAAGGTATTAAAAAAACTATTCAAGAAGTTATAATTTTATTCAGACTCTTCAAAATTAAGAAAATCCCTTAAAGGAGGAATCCAAGGAGTTAGAAGTGATTATAGGCCTTTCATACTGATGTGATAAAGAGAGATTATAAGTCTTTAAAGAAATTTTATTATACGTTTTATACATCTAGCGCTATGCTTATAATTATAAAACATCTACATGTGATTATAAGTGGATTCTTCAAAGAAGCAATTAGGTACGGTGAATACATGTCTCCATTGTTGACTAAATGAAGCCTTTATCATTTGGAGCCATCAATTAAGAAATGAAAAGAGTAGCATGATAAAACATGCAACCTCCTCTGAAGGCTCCTCTTCCTCCATGTATAAAAAAAAGTTTTAAGCCTAAATTTTTTTATGTAACTGCAATGCAAGTTTTTGGTGAGTAATTAATGAAACATGCAAGTATCAACATAATGAAAGTTTTAAACCATTCGTAACTATCAATTTTAAAGCATTTATTTGCAATGAAACACATCTACATGTGGGTTGATTATAAGCAGATACTTCAAAGAAGCAATTAAGTATAGTGAATAGATGTCTCTATTCATGAGTGAATGTAGCCTTTATCATCTCGAGCTAGCAATTAAGAAATAAAAAAAATAGCATGATAAAACATGCAACCTACTCCATGGGTTCCTCTCCCTCAATGTATAAAAATGAGAAAGTTTTAAGCCTAATTTTTTTATGTAACCACATTGAATATTTTTGGTGAATAATTAATGAAACATGCAAGTACCTACAAAATGCAAGTTTTAAGACATTAGTAACTATCACTTCTAAAGCCTTTATATGTGATGAAACACATCTACACGTGGAGACACTATATTACACTATTATCACAAGCACCTAATAAATATTATTGTACTATTTTTATTATTAATTGATTTTCTATCAATTAATAAATTTTTGTTATTGGATTGTTATTTTTGGAAATAGTGCAACATAAGAAAAAATTATCACAAGGAGACACTATGATGATTATAAGAATTATAATGTCACCAACAAAAGATGAGCGTCATTTTAAGCTCAAGAGACAGCAATTTCCTATGAAACTAGCTTTTACATTACTATTAAAAAGATGGGCAAACAATGAACTATTTACCAAAGCTAATGTTTAACCAAGGCCAACTATATGTTGAAGAGAAGCTTTAATGATGTTGATACTTGACATTTAATTAATTTTACCAAAAATATGGTCTACAGTAAAGTATTCAATGAAATGTTTGCTAACAACTAATGTTCCATCATCCAGTAAGTTTGCCTTAAATGCTAACGTAATAAAAATTTGAATTTGTCTGCAAATTAAATATATTTTAATCACAAATTGAGATAGGATGTGACGAGAATAGATTTATCTCGATATAAGAATGAACAATGATGCAGAATACATGGGATCCTGATGATTTATGCGGTCTGTACAATCAAAACACAAGAATCATCAAACTTCTAAAGGACACTTGAGTAAAATGTGATGTACTTTGCAGCCATATAGTATGATATGTAACTTTAATATCCTACAAAATTACACATGACTTTCTCAAATTGTTACCATCATCTATAATAATATTCATTTTACCTTAGGTTATAAAGTTTTTGATCTAAATCAACAATATCAATGAGGATGAATTCAATCTAACGTAACTACCATCATATCTTTATGCTTCCCCCTGCCATATTGAAGTAAATGTACAATTCATTTTAATTAATGAAAAAAGTTGCAGAAATACACATTCTGGTCAAATAAGATATAATGAGGAACTGAGCAAATTACAATATTGAATGAACAATAGAAACTTGAAGTATTATCTTTTCGCTCCAATTTTTAATATTAGCATTGCATATGCTATTATTTTTTAATAAAATAATGATAACATATAATAGGAAGTATATATATGCATTCACTTGTATGAGATTTCTGCATTAGTATGGTAAGCATTAGAAGGTGAAATAATGCACTGTGAATTTAGATAATAAAAAGAGAAACATTCAACCTATCATTATGGAGGATGGTTCTCATGGATGATGAGGTAAACATTAATTTAGATAGAATTTTATTTAATGTAATAATTATGATGCATAAGAAATATAATATATTAACTAATATTTTTGGTCTAAAAGGGAAGATGATCGAAATAATAACATCAATCAGAGATAGAAAAGTTTAGAGATATTTTAAGCTAGGTAGTTGATATGAGCTATTTGACATTTAAATAAAAGATGCATAAATAAAAAAATGAAATTTTGAAACATCCAATTGGTGGTCACAAAGTGTTCTAAAGTTTAAGGATATATTGATTATCAATTCACTATTCCATTGTATAGCTACAAGTTTACCACTTTTGATGAAAAAAATTCAAAATTATATTTGCTAAGATGGATATCTTATTAGTAAGTATGATTAACCTCTAAAATTTGATGCGCAAACACAACTATTTTTATACTAATAATAATTTTTATTATATATATATGTTATAATGAGAGTTGTTATATTCGTTGGATTATTGATATAGAACCTTATTATAGAGTTTTGATCTGATCAAATCTAAATTCAAATCTCGTTGACCTGATTCTATATATATGTTATAATGAGAGTTGTTATATTTGTTGGATTATTGATATAGGACCCTTATTATAGAGTTTTAATCTGATCAAATCTGAATCAAAATTTCATTAACCTGATTCTAGCTTGGTTCTATATATATATATATAAGTGTAATGGACTCTGATCGATCGGATCCCAGTCCATATCCAGTCGGATTTTCGATCATTAGATCAGCATGCACGCGTCTGAAAAGGCGCACACCTACATCTAAAAAAAATTATAGTTTTTTTGTAAGATACTTCCAGGGCACTTGAAAAAAAAATCAAAAAAAAAATCGCACCTAAAAAAAAATGCCTGAAGGTGCCTACATTTAATGTAAGCACCTTTTTTTTTTAGCTATAGGATTTTTTTTAGCACTTGAAAAAAAATTATAGAAAGAAAAAAAGGAAAAGGTGCCTTCTTTCTTTTTTTCAAGTTTTTTTTTTGATATTTTTCAGGCTTTTTTTTCAGGTTCAGATTTTTTTTCTGAATTTTTTTCAGGCTTTTTTTCAGGTTTAACTTTTTTTTTGAATTTTTTTTAGGCAAGTCTATTTTTTCTATTATTTTTAGGTGCAGGCACCTATTTTTTCAGTCGGCATATCTTTTCAGGTGCGCGTTCGAAGATACGCGCTGATCGAATGGTCAAAAATTTGATTGAATATAGACTGAGCTCCAATCGATCGAAGCCCAATCTATCTATATATATATATAATATTCTAGTTCTAATCTGAACCCTAAATCAAAAAAGAGTTCAGCATGGATCGTAAAGCAGAGGAAAAGGGCTAGCACGTGCAGGCACATGCTGGGCGGGAGGAATTGGACTCCTAATAGGAGTCCTCTTCAGCATGTTTTTTTGATGGAGATGGAAGCTGGAGAGGACTTGGACTCCTCCCCCAGCCATCTTTAAAAAAAGGGGCCAAGCTTCCCTTTGAATCCCACACTCCCATCACTAGTCATCACCGGAAAGAACCTCATCCTTCTTTTCTTCTTCTAGGTTTTTGTCGACTTCACTGGAATCGCAAGCCACAAAACATCAGAATGAAGGTAAGAACCTCATGATCCTCTAATTGATCCTTATTTCCATCTATGTAAGTCATGGAATCATGAATTAAAGATGGATAATCCTTGGAATTGATTAAAAATATGGATGCCTTATTTTTTTATTTTTGTTCTACCATTTCATCCTTCTTCTAGCACTATTTTTGCCACCACCATTCACCGGTCTAGGCTGGCTGTTGCCGCTATAACCTTCTCCTCCGGCCATGACTATTATCAATCGGAAGGAGACCCTCCCCTACCTCGAGAATAAGGGGAAGAAGATCCCCTATTCTTGAAAGAAAAGAGGACGTGAATCCTCTATTTTACCATGGAAGAAGAAAGAAAAAAGAAAAGAAAAGAAAAAAGACAAGAGAAAAAGAAAAGAAGATCAGAGAGAGTCTTTCTCTTTCTCTCCTAGTTTTTAGTTTGAATCCCACATTACTCTCTCCAAAAGTTTTACTTTCTCTCTCTAGTTTCTCTCTGTATAATATTTTCTTCTTCTAGAATTGTTTTTCTTTCTAGATTATTTTTTTCTTCTAGGAATTCCTAAATTTTTAAAACATTGATAATGAATTTGAATAATTCTTAATCAAAAGAGCCTGATCCATGATCGCCGGAACAATAACTGGTACCCACTTTTACCAAATCAGATACCATTAGATTTTATCACCGATGATTTTATTGAATTATCTATATAGTAATTTTATTATAATTTGATTATATTGTCTTGATCTGATCGATCAAATTGTCAGATAATATCGCTTGATTAGTCTTATTCTATCTTCATAGTTTCTCTCTCCTTTAATCTTTCTCTCCACTTAATTTATGAACTCTATGAAAGATCTCTGGTCTTGCCACTTCAAATCCAATTTTACCTAGATAAATAAATTTTGAAACTACTTTATCAATCGAACAACATATCTATACCATCCAAGTTTTCATTGAATATCGAAAAAGCCAATCTTTATTGATCTCTATTAAATTCTTATATCTTTAATAATCTTGATTAAAGAAAAATATTTAATTGAACCAATCTCTAATAATCGGATGGCGTACCAACCTTCATCTTAACATTTATTAAACATTATTGATTTGATCACTCACGATCTTTATTGGACTATCTCTTTCTTAGCCTAATCTTGATTGGATGATAATTGATGATCGGACCAATTTGGACCATTAGATATGACTACCATCAACCTATCCTTTTGGATTATTCATATCCTTTCTAATTATTAAAAGTGATTCTATATATGATTGTAGATGTCTGATAATAGAATATTGCAATATGATCTATGAATAGAAGATTTTGGATCAAAATCTCTAGAATTATGTAGATTTATTAGAATACATATGAGGTAAGTAATGTTTCACCTTATTTCTAAATTTAGTGATAAATTATAATATATTTCATTGATATGATTTATGAATGATGCATGAATTTGATGAATGATATTTTATTATTGAAAATATCTTATTTTAAAATATTATAATGAAGCATGATTAAAAATATCGATCTTGTTATATATTACATCTGATTGATTTTGATACCATATGATTATATGAAATCTTATCAAACTAGAATAAGAAATATGATTTATAAAAAAAAATTGATTTAAGATGATTTAAACACTAGCGAGACCATCAATATGTCGCCAGTGAGACCAACGATAAACTACCAGTGAGACCAGTAGTTGCACAGAACTTTGCTGCTAGATGATTCGCAACTCACCGCAAGATAATACATGATGTTATGACCCTATCATTGAGATAATGTGATCATAGCTCATGGTTGATGAGAATTTGAGGATTTGAAAAAAAATTGAATTCTTGAAAGAAACTCGAAAAGATTGAATATGGCATAATAATATTTTGAAAATACTTCATAATAAAATTGATTTCAAACTGATTAATTTTATATACTTATTTTTATAAATGATTATTTATTTTATTTATCTAATGTAATCTAGTTAAGGTGATTATTGCTTACTGGGCTGTCTAACTTATTATCCTTTATTTTAGTGTTATTAAAGATCTTGAGAACTAAGATGACACGAGATATGTACGGAAGAGTGATTAGAAGTAGAATCTCGATATTTTTATTTTAGATTAAAAATTTTACTGAAAGTTAATACAAGATTTTTTGAGTATTATTAAATTTATTCAAACATTAAAGTTAAAATTTATATTATTAAATTTGGATTTAATTTATGATTAATTATTCTATTATTGCTTTATAATAGTATGATGAGATGCCTTGTATGCCTGTGGGAAGAGTTTTTTATGAGTGTGCGGCGGTTGCTGTGACCCTCTAACTCATGATCCTAAGTTAAGATCATGATAATTAAAATGGTATTAGAGCATAAGTAGATAAATTATGATACAGAATCAGATATAGGATGAGTGTAAATGGGTAAACATTAGAAAAATCAAGTATAGAACCATGATGATTGCAGTATAAGTTATCTTTATGATTTTTGACTAAACCTTATAATTCTGAATAAAAAGATCGCATAAAAATAATGATTTAGAGAGTTTGATATATGATGCAATAATTTATAGATTATGATATGATTTGTTGGATTTTAATCTAAAGCAATTGTAAGAGGATTGATCAAGAAATTTTGTTATGCATTATAATTATTAATTTAATTTTTAGTTATTCAAGTGAATTGCAAGCTTAAATTCGATGTAGGAGTAATACTATGATATTGTTCCTGGTTGAGAAATTGATTATTAGTGGCAAGATAAAGATTTAGGGAAAAAATGTTGTTCCGGGTTGGTCTAAAAAAATCTTTTATGATATATTATTAGAATATCTTTTGAAGATGAACTTGATATGTAGATCATGTATAAATGGGTATGTTAGGAGGAATATATATTTGGAGATATTATGAAGAAGTATATTTTTTATTGATGAAATTGATTATGAGATTGTAGGTTCGTTATGGTGGAATCTATAATTATCATCTTTGGATTCAAATGATGGATTTTATTTGTCTTTTGGAGACTATATGATATGTATGAAATTTCATTTCAAAGATTTCATATCTAAGTTGATCAAGAAATTTTCTGCTATTATTATTGAGGTTACTAGTGAGATCTTTAACTGCTATCTTTAGATCAAGATAAAATATTTTGATTGCATCTATTTGAGATTTAGGGATGCATATGAAATTGCAATTCAAAATTTTGGGTTTAGGAATTGATCTAAAATACTTTGCCCTTGCTATTAAGGTTAGTTATGAAAGAATTTTGATAGATAACAAAGATCTCGATGGAAGAAACTCTAAAAAAGATGATTAAGTCAGTTATACTTATATGTTTTAATTTAAGTCCTAACTTGGTAGAGCATCAGAAGGTTTTCATTATTGATTTTACTTGTAGGATTTTGATTATCTAAATGAATTGATGAGAAAATTAAGATTTGATTCATATTGGCTTTTAATAAACCTAGATGATGATGATATTGGACTTAGGCAATAGAACCTTATCAGAATATGGAAAGATATAAGACATATATATTGGTTTTCCAATTTTTCGGAGGACCTGAGCAAAATACAGGTGTTACATCCACGGCATGAAGTCTTCAAGCTCTGTAGAAAGACTTCAAAGATGTTAGCCAGCAACCTTCTCCTTACTTTCTTATACTTATCTAGGTTCAAGTTCCGTAATTGACACCTCATTTAGTGACATCCGCATCAACCTATCATTTGAACGAGCATGTGAACCCATGACACTTTGTCCGATACAAAATGCTGGTCTAGAAGGAGCTTGGATGGAAACAGGATCGCTGTTGAGCATCATAACAACAATTGACATTTCGGGTCTATCAGATGGATTCTCCTGAACACACAATAGTCCAGTCTGAAGGCATCTTAACACTTCAGTTGTTGGGCAATGGTTGCATAAACATGGGTCCAATACCTCTAAAACTGTTCCTTTGTTCCACTGCTCCCATATCTGCATGAAACAAATCTATTAGGTTAGTCATCTAGAATAGAATTGTGCTATGCGCATTATAATATAAAAACTCACGTAGGTCAGAAGATATTTGCCACTTTCCGAATTTGAGAAGCTACTATTCTTCCTGCCTGTTATAATCTCTAAAACTAGCACGCCATAGCTGTATACATCTGATTTGATTGAAAAGTGCCCATGCATAACATACTCTGGTGGCATATATCCACTGCAATGAAAATGAGTAAATTATTGAAGATAATCTATGGTCTACCATTGGAATATGTTAGTTATTCATATTTCTGCTTACAATGTTCCAACAACTCGGGTTGTCATGCTTTGACTTTGGTCTCCATCAAAAAGCCTAGCCAAACCAAAATCAGATATCTTAGGATTCATGTCCGCGTCTAGCAATATGTTGCTCGCTTTTAAATCCCGATGTATTATTTTTAGTGGAGAATCTTCATGTAGGTACTGGAGGCCTCTAGCAATTCCACGGATGATCTTGTGCCTTCTTTCCCAATGTAGCTGTTCACGTTTTATACGATCCATTCCCCAAAAAATTATAGTTAATTGAGAACTTTTTGGCATCAAGTTTAAGATACTTTTAAAGATGATCAGATACATTGCTTCTACTAACAGAGAGAGGGTCAAGTTGGAAATGCAAGTTTTGCATTTGATAGGAAATCAAGGAGAAACAACATATGAACAAAACAAAAGATCGTCAGATAAATTGTGGCTGAAAGTATTATGGTCATCGCACAAGTTGTAAAAGGATGAGTTGGATTATATGGAGTGAGAAGTACCAAAAAGAAAGGCATCCAGACTTCTGTTAGGCACATATTCATAGACAAGCAACTTCTCTTGTTCTTCCAAGCAAGCACCCAGAAGCCTTACAAGATTTTTGTGCCGGAGCTTAGCAACTAAAACTAGTTCATTTTTTAGCTCTGCTAGTCCTTGCCTTGAAGTTGTTGATAACCTCTTCGCTGCTAATTCTTGCCCGTTGGGTAGGGTTCCCTGTGAGGTGTTATCCGATCAGCAGGGAATATGAACTAGAATAAATATATCAATGGAACTGATTTGGATGAAGAAAGATAAATACTGTGTATATTAAGTCTCTAGTTTGAAGTCCTTTTATCAAGATTTGATTGGAAAGAAGGGCATGATTTTAACACAAGAGATTACATTGATACCTTATAAACTGCGCCAAAACCACCTACTCCAAGCTTGTTTTCTTCGGTGAAGTTAGCGGTCGCAGCTCGTAGCATGGATAGATCAAGTAATAGTGACTCAGCATGTCTGATCTCCTCCAGGTTGTCCTCATCTACTGAAAAAGCAAAAAATGTTACGACCATTTTAAATATGTTTTCTTACAAAATGAAACAACCGGACAGGTTTCTAAATAATTTCACTCGAGCACATTTTTGAATTTTGAGCTTGTTGAGTTGTTTGGATGATGGCATGATAAATAGGCTATTGCACCTGCAATGGACTTATGTGCTGGTGGTCCTATGTAGAGGATCAAACAGTATAGGGCTTATTACTTGATTACAGTAGCCTATGTTTGTACCTTACAGCTCAAGTAAGATTTCATCACGTCCCTCTTTAAACAATTGGTCTCACACTCACAGTGAAGCTCTCTGACAAAAATTCCTGGGAAGAAACCAAATTAATTTTGCATTCACTTACTGAGTAAACTATTTGCAAACTTCCTCCTTGTCCAGAAGCAAATGCAGATGATGGAGATTAGCAAAGATGTTGACACTGGAGGTATGGCAATTTTAAGAACCATACCTGTTACATTCTTCTTGGTTCCTGCATAAATGACCAAACTTCATTAGTATTTCCTTCTTAACATGATATCAGAACATGGAGTAGTCGGTTAACATGTATCTATCATACATGTCGGTGCATTTTTCTTGTACCATGAATCCTAGTGGCACCAAAAAGAAATTGAGGATGGAGGGAAAACTTTCATTAATTTTCACTTCATAAACCAAATGGTTCTACTTGGGAAGGCTTACTGATTGGAGCGTGGTAGGGAAATAGATTAGGTGTGAAATAGGACTGTAACTTCCAAAAAAAGAAGATTGCCATCTAGTTATATGAACACAAGTGCACTTATGAAGCTCTTTGGTCAACTATGTGAACTATCAATGTTGTTAACTTGGTGCAATAATGACACTGGTGAGAACAATCTTCGATCAAGCACTAATAAACCGGTGGAAGCTGGCTTATCTTTCAATTCTCCAGAGAACAAAAGGATGGTAAGCTAGTTAGGTTGGTTTGTGGAGAATACTGTATTTATGTCACAGTATTTTTGGTACAGATATATATCTCAGTATTTAGAATTGGTCCCTTAATTAATACTGTAATCTGTTTCTGCTGCACTGCCAAAAAGAGAAAGGTGTTGTTTGTTGTTGGTTGAAGTTTCCGATCAAACACTGTCCATTAATTTTACACATTGGTCCTACGTATCAAATCATAATTTCTTTTAACAAAAATATGTCTGATTCTCATCTTTTGAAACTAGGACTTATCTTGTCCTGACTGGATATTCTCGAACTGATATTTCAGGTATGCAACAACTTTCTGAAGTTTGAAAGTGAAGTATTTTAATTGCTATCATCTGAATCGGTTTAAGAAGGACAGTAGACTTCTTGTTTTGTTTCCCACCGCTCATGTCCGTACATATATTTAGGCAGCCATCTCTACACAAAAGAGAGCTGTGGGAAAAGAAAATTCTTGTTTCCTCTAACATGCCCTTGCTGTAGTAGTGGCTAGTTTGTGGTTCTTCGGTGGTGTTCTGTGTTATTAGAGTTATACTGGACCAGAAAATGAATGCCATTTTAAGAGAGATAAATGATTTCAGCAATCTGGCATCTACAAATATTTTCTGCCAACTGGCACCTTGGCTTAATCTATTTATTTAAATTTGGTTCTCTAACATCACAAGCATGAAATATCATACCATCCTATACCATCCCATACCATCCATATCATATTATACTAGTCTCACACTGGTATGCCGTTTCAGAGCATACCAATACTACTGTATCATCTCGAATCACATATCAGTACCAAAATGATAAATCTTGATCATAAGTATTTGAGGTTAGCTAAATATTAGAGTGTGATTCTTTTGCGGGTCTCCTAGAAAAGACTTGAGTGGAGCTAAGATTGGAAATAGGCTCGAGCCAGTCCATCCTTGGGTTGAACTATGGACTAGGCCTCAACAATATCAGGCTGGGGCTCGGATATAGAGCCTAGCTATTTTTTTTTGGGCTAGGCTTAGGTACGTCATTCACTCAGCTCGAGACCTGCATGAGCCAGACCCTAAATGCAGGCTCAATCCCATCCTGAAACTTCAGGCTTGAGCCCGACGGACAAATATAATATAAAGAAAGGGTTGATTAGCCACTTAAGTTAGGCTCAGATTCACACTTAGTCGATTTAAAAATTAGCACTTAAATCGATTTAGCCCGGTGGAATGTGAAAATTGCTCTTCTTCTTCTTTTCCTCGACGTCTTAGGGCTCAACCTAGCTTTCTTCTTGGAGGAGGATCTTGATGATGGTAATTCAATAGCTGTTGGCCATGAGCGCCTAATGGGGCTTCCTGATGAAGGCAAAAAGTGCATGGATCATGATCCAGGTGACCACTATTGCTGGAACTACCACCTTGAGTGCCACCCCCATGGAGAGTAAGTCGAAACTTCACCATAGAGAATGGAGGTGTAGAGAATCGACCAGCTGCTGGTAGCAGGGACCAGGCAAAGGTGGCAGCAAAGTTCTACTAGCAGTGAGGCCTTGGCTGCCAATCCTAGTCTTAATGCCACACTAGCTATGGGCGTCGACGAGGGCTTGGAAGAGGGGACACCAAAGGTAGTAAAACGGAGGATCAGGAAGGAGATGCTGTTGCGGGTGCCGAGATTGGCAATGAGGATGAGATGGGCTAGAAGGATGGTGTTGCTGACGATGATGGTGACGACTGCCCCCATGGCGACGATGATTAGCAAGTGGGCTTTGTAAAGTCTAATTAGCTTTGTATTTTTGTCAAGGTCGTCACTTAAGGGTTAGAATTTTTGGGTTGGCCCAATTGGATTTGGATTGGACTCGAGCTTAAATTTTTCAAAAAAAAATAGGCTTAAACTAGGCTCGAAGCCAAAAAAAAATTTTGGACTAAGCTCAGATAGGAATATGGCTCGGCCCACTCAGCCCAGTTCTAGCCTTAAGTGGAGCAGGTGTGTTCTTGAATTTTTCTAATAGAAACATGCATGCTAGACATCAGCCATTTCTATCACTAATCAGATCTTCTTTGTGAAAAATTCTTGGATAGAATTAAATATACTTAATATGCAAAAGTTGACAACCGGTTGAAAGGTTGTTGAGTGCCTAACTTCTATATGAGAGTTTTCTAATGGATAGGGGTTGTCTCTTTCCTAACTTCTAGATGACTGAAGGGGTTAGAGTGCTTTAAAATCTATGCAAAGCATAATCCAATAGTTGACACCATGAAAGAAAATCAATCATTGTTTTATACAAAAGATACCACCCTACTTTATGATGGCTACTTATAAGCTACGATGCTAACTTACTTTTTTCATATACCGCACCAATACTCAACTACATCTAACCAGTAAATTAAGCGGTTTGTCATTCATCATTTTAGAGAATAAATTTTGACCTTACCTTTTTCACATATTGCACTAATACCCAACTACAATGAACCAGTAAATTGAGAGGTTTGTCATTCATCATTTTAGAGAATAAATTTTGATAAAATATTATAAATACATATTTAAACTAGGTGGTCTATGGTCTACCTCCTTTTTCTCTTTAAAATAAAGTGTTGCACTTCTAGGATAATTTTATAATAAATAACTCACAGAACCCACAAACTTGAAATTAAAAAGACAAGTGATCAAAGAGAATTCTCATAAAGAAATATATATTAGTAATCATATAATAAAAGGTAGCATGCCTAAGAACTTTTTCTTTAGGTAAAAAGGGGGCAAAATCTAAAGGCAAGCTATAACATTTATCCATGAAGAAGTATTAACAGTGAAGATATCATTTG